>PVKA01005197.1:49591-92545 GCA_004027165.1 Ctenomys sociabilis | reverse complement strand
CTGTTTTTTTTTTTTTTTTTTTTTTTTTTTTTTTTTTTGTCTTTTTGAGACAGGGTCTCACTGTGCAGTTCAGGCTGGCCTTAAGCTCACTTTGTAGCTCAGGCTGGTCTCGAACTCACAACAATCCTCCTGCCTCAGCCTCCCTAGTGCTGGGATTACAGGCCTGCGCCACCACGCCCGGCTCAGCCAGTGTTTTTCAACTGGTTTTAAACCATACTCCCTTTGGAATAAGTTGCAAAACTCCATCCCTATATTAATGTTACTGTTTTCTAAAAAAGATCAGGGGCAGGGTAGAAACACATCCCATGATATGCTTTATCACAACTGTCTTCTTGGAAAGTTAAAAATGTTGCCTGGGCATAGTGGTACATGCCTACAACCCCAGCACTTGGGAAGCTGAGGCAGAAAGATCACTGCAAGACTGAGGCCAGAAGCCGGGCGTGGTGGCGCATGCCTGTAATCCCAGCACTGGGGAGGCTGAGGCAGGAGGATTGTTGTGAGTTCGAGACCAGCCTGAGCTACAAAGTGAGCTTAAGGCCAGCTTGAATTGCATAGTGAGACCCTGTCTCAAAAAGACAAAAAAAAAAGACTGAGGCCAGCCTGGGCTCTACAGTTAAAGGCCACTCTAAAACTACATAGTGAGACCCTGCCTCAAAAAAGCAAAAAATAAAATAAAAAGCCATAAATAAATAAATAAAATGAAACGTTGATTTTGAGTGTTAAGATGGTAGACTGCAAAAGAAACTCACAGATCTCCTAAGAAAAACATGTAGCTCTCACACGGATTCTGAGAGCCTATCACCTGTGGAGGGCTGGATTACTCCTTCCAGCTGGCTCCCCTGCTCTGTGCAGAAAGCTCTCACCTCGTGGAGGCCCAACCTCACCCACCCACCAGGAGCCAAGGGTGCAGGAGATGGGGCAGGGGTCCCCTGGGCTGTCCTGCAGCCTGACCAGCCACAGGGACAGTTCCAAATGGACCAAGGTTGAACAGTTACAGCCCTGAGAATCCAGAGTAAAAGCAAGGGCCTCGGTCCAGGACATTCCTCAAGAATTTGCAACACAATGTCTGGGGCACAGGGGAGCTCCATCCAAAGGGACCCCCAGGAGGAGACCCCCTAGGGAAACCTGACTGCTTTCTGACCAACAGACAACCAGAGAAAGATCAGCAGTGAGAGGCCTGGTCTACAGCCTCCACCTCATTCAGTTCTTAAGAACACGGCAAGGAGCCGCTGACATACAGGTTGAGGCCCGCGAAGGCGGGGGCAGTCACACAGGCACCACACAGAGCCGGGGCTCATACCCAGGCCCACTCCGCCCCTCCTTATCCCCATGCCATGTGTCCCTGTGCCAGTGGTTCAGAGGAGCTGTGAGTCCTAGGCAAGGCTCAAGAGGATCAAGTAAAGATACTCTCAAGAAGGCTCCCAGAGCCTGGCGTGGTGGTGCATACCTCTAATCCCAGCACTTGGGAGGCTGAGGCAGGAAGATCCCTGTGAGTTTGAGACTAGCCTGGGCTACAAAGCGGGTACAAGCCCAGCCTGAACTGCATAGCAAAACCCTGTCTCAAAAAAGAAAAAAAAAAAAAAAAAAGCTCATGGTGCAAGGCATATCATGTCACGGGCCAAAGTAGGACACTACCCCTCAGAGGTGTGACATGGACCACTCTCCAGAGGCTACCCCCCATCACCACCTCATCAAACACTACTACATTGCCCACACCTATAGGGATAGTTATTGTTTTTTGATTTTTGCTTTTGTTTTATGGTAGCAGGGGTTGAACTTGGGACCTTGTGCTACCAGCCAGGTGCTTATGCTGCTGAGCTGTCTCCTTAGCCCAAGGACAGTCACTGTTGCGCTCTGTGTGAATTAATGCCTTTAATCCTCCCAGTAGCACAGGTGACAAGTACTGCTTATGTCATTCTATCAATGGAGACTGAGACACAGGGAGGTTGACACTTGTCTAGATGCACAGCCAGAAAGCAAGGACCAGAAACATATAAACCCAGGTGCTCCTTCGTTACCCAGGAGCTCTTCCCTACCAGGGGAACCTCTGCAGCCTTGTTTTGGACAGAGAAGGTAGCAGAGAACATGTCTGAAAGGACAGTAGTGGCCCTTTTAAACCATGGTTTTGCTTTCCACAGTCTCATTTACCTGCAGTCCATCTCACACAGCTTCAGCCTGCACAATAAAGTAAACCACTAGATGTACACACCTTAGACTGGGATCTCGTTCACATATAATCAGTTTTAACTATTTGTTCTTTTATTCATCTAAGAAACATTCACCAACCACCTACTGCAGTCAGTGGTGATCCAAAACTACTGAGAAGAAAATTCAAAAAACAATTTGTAGGCTTGAAGCTGTGTACCATTCTTAGTGCTGTGATGAAATCTTGTGTCATCCTTCTCTGTCCTTACTAATTGCTAATCTCTTCTGTGTCAAATTTTATCGCAAATGTGTATATCTTGCTAAAAACACAGTATTGCAGGACTGAGTACTATTCAGTTCCAAGCATCTCTGGGGCTTAGAACACATTCCTCTTGGATGAGAGGGGACTATGCAACAAGGCAAGGACCAGAGGTAGACAGGGAAGACCTCTCTGAGGAGGGAGCACTAATCCAGGCAGGACCTGATGGATGTGTCTGAAACATGGGCCATCCTCAGTGTCTGTGACAGGCATCTGCTGTGAGTCAATGAGACAGAAGGGTGGAGCCAGTTGTTCATACAGCTAGGGAGGGAAAGGATCCAGGCAATAAGAGCAGCAGGGCAAAGGCCCCAGGGCAGGAAGGAGTCTGGTGTACCTAGGGATGGCACAGCAAATGCCAGCATCACTGGGGCTAGTGGGAAAGCGGAAATGAGGGCAGGAAGGACAGGCCCTGGCAGGACAGTAGGGAGTGGGCTCTATGGGCTCCTAAGCTTAGGGATCTGGGTCTTAATCCTTAACACCATATGAAGCAGCTAAAGGGTATTACACAGGTGGCAGCAGCACCGACTCTTGTCAAATCAGTGGCTGAAGACTGGGGCCCCACCCTGCAGGTGAGGGGTGCCAGCAGCACAGGAGATGAGTGAGAGGAACAGGACGGCCGCCTTGGGTGCCAACAGACTCCATGCTGCAGGCCTTGGAGGCTCTGTGTGCCTTCCCTCATCTCAGGACAGAAGGACACTGAGCTTCAAGAAGAACAGAGCAGGCAGCCACTGTGCTCCACAGTCCCGGCCCACGCCATGCTGTTGCACCCAGCAGGACCAATGTGCCTGAGAGGAATGTTCAGTGAGAACCAACTAGGCTCTCCCCACCAACATGGAAGGGTGGGCAGACTGGGTCTGACTGTGCAGGGGTTTATGGCTCTAGGCATCTGGGGTCCATCTCTGTTCACACAGCTTCAGCCTGCACAATAAAGTAAACCACTAGATGTACACACCTTAGACTGGGATCTCGTTCACATATAATCAGTTTTAACTATTTGTTCTTTTATTCATCTAAGAAACATTCACCAACCACCTACTGATGTGCCAGGCACAAATACAATAACTATAATATACCACATTTGGTAGGTAGATCAGTGCTATGATGAAAAATAAGCCAGGTAAGGGGAGAGAGTCACAGTGGGCAGGGCAGGACACTCTGAGTAGGTGACCATTAAGCAGTGACCTTGCAAAGTTAAGACAGCCAGAAAGTACCTAGGAAAGGGAGTCCTAGGTGTGGAAAACCACAAATGCTGGCACCCTAAAGCAGGAGTGTGCTCAGTACATACAAAAGAGTGGACTTGAAAGACATAGTGCACACCCTAGAGTTGACTCCAACTGTGACTCAGTTCTGAGCAAAGAAATCCCAACAAAAAGACTGCACCGAGCTCACATACTACTAAGCACTTCTGTCAAAACTATAGGTCCGCAAACAGTTTCTGTAAAGCACATTTTTAGGTTTTATAAGCCACAGTTTCTGTCACAACTATGACAGCAGGACAAAGCAGCAAGGGACAATTCATAACAAATGAACATGACTGTTTTACAACAAAAATACCAAAACAGATGCAGGGTTGTATTTTGCCAGCCTTGCTGCAGACTGAATTTCTGGTTTACAGGAAAGAGACACATAGGGCACCAAAGGCATTAGGATGGAGTCCAGAATATGAGACAGCCTACAAATCAAGTAGGCTGGCTTATCAAGAGTATCAGATGTCTCAGCACAGATGGTAGCGGGGAGAAAGACTAAGGGCAAAACTAGATTAAAACAGGTTATGGTCAGCTATGGTGGCATGCTTATAATCACAGCAGAGGCTGAGGCAGGAAAACTGCTGTGACTTTGAGGCCAGCCTGGGATACACAGTGAGCTCAAGGCCTAACAAGAAAAAACAGATCACAGGGCCAACGAGCATTAAGAGTACGCCCCTCAGGACCACAGTGAACCTTGAAACTCCCTAAGTTCGCTGCCAAGATGATGTGTGGGGAGCCGTCCACCACACAGCCTGCCACAGCAGAGATGCAGGAGCTCGCAGATGTGGTGAGGGCCCAGCCTGAAGAGAAGGAAAACCAGAAGTATTCAGTTTTCAAGGCCGTGTCCTTCAGGGGCCAGCTGGTGGCTGGGACCAACTTCATTAAGGTGGACGCTGGGGATGAGAACTTCTTGCATTTGCGGGTAGTCAAGAGCCTCCTGAGGGCAGGGGAGATGGCTCAGTGGAATAAGCACTTCCCTGGCAAGCATAAGGGCCTGAGTTCAATCCCCAGTTCCGCAAAAGAAAAAAAAGAGCCTCCGACATGAGAACAAGCCCCTGGTGCTGGCCGCCTACCAGACCAACAAGTCCAGGCACGATGAGCCGGCCTACTTCTAGCCCCTTGCCTGAGCAGCTCCGTGCGACTGCCACCATTTATCTCCTGCAAACCCATGTTCAGATGTAAAGCACCCTGCTGGGCCGCTCAGCCATGAGGAGCAGCTTCTTACATTGTGGCTCCAAAATGTCTTTGTGTAGTTATCCCCTCCCAGTGAATAATATTGTTTCCAAGAGGCCTCTACATGATCTACCTTTAAGGTCTTTAAAAAAAAAAAGAAAAACAAAAACAAACAAAACAACAGGCCAAAGAGTCAACATGCACCTTGAATGAATCCTGGTTTCAAAATCAATCTATTTTAAGGACAAGTATAGTGTGGTACATGCCTGTAATTCCAACATTTGGGAGGTAAAGGTATGAGACCACAAATTCAAGGCCAGCCTGGCCAAATTAGTGATTTAGTAAGACCCTGTCTCAAAATTAAAAGGAGGCTGTTAAATATAGCTCAATGAAATGCTCCAGGCTCAATCTCTAGAGGAAAAAAAAACATTTTGAAGATAATTTAGGAAATTCAAGCATGACTTGAGTATAGAAAGGAAATACATATTTGGATCAGCATCCCTTACTCAAAATGCTTGAGACCAGGCATGTTTCTGATACCAGAGCTTTTGGTTTTCAGGATATGTGCACAGATGAGATGGCTGACCATTTCTAGCCCAAAAATCTGAAATGCTCCAAAGTGCCACACAAAGTTTCATATTTTGGAGCATCTCAGATTTCAGATTTTTTTTTTAATCTTTTATTTTTTATTTCTTACAGGGTTTCACTCCGCAGCTTGGGCTCAAGGTAATCCTCCTTGTCTCAGCCTCCCTAGTTCTGGGACTACAGGCATGCGCCACCATTCCTAGTCTTAAGTGGCTGGCTCACTGGGCCCGGTTTCGGCAGCTGGCATGGCATGTGGTACCAGGGATTGAACCAGGGTCCTTACACTTGCCAGGCAGGCACTTAGACCCTGAGCTATTTCCCTAGCTTCAGATTTTCAGACTAGGGATCCTCAACTTGTGTCTCAGGGGTGACACAAGAGAAAATTCCTATTTATAGCAGATGCATACTAAACAGAGTACAGAGTACTGACAGTATGGAGTAAAGTATGGACAGGTGTTCAGGATTCAGCACAAAATAAAAAGGAAAAGAGCACAATCTCCGGCATACAACAACTAGATGAGCACACATGGCAAAGGCACAGCAAGGCAGCACTGGAGTGTCCAGGCAGTGGCCAACCCCAGCCTGCCTGCTGTCAGCCTTGCCACCCTGTCTCTCCTGGGGCTCAGGGAAGCGAGGGAGCTTGGGTCCATATGGAATGGGGCAGCAAGGACAGCATCAGCCAGCCATTTGTGGAGTGGACAAGCCTCCCTCTTGCTGGATTCCTGACTCCTCAGGATCTGGGTAAGAAATCAGAGGTTTGTTGTCTCTGGGGCTGACCTGATGGTTTCCTCTCCAGTGGCCCCAAAAGGTGCTAAGAAAAGGGAAAAGGCAGGGGAACATAAAGCCCCCATAGTCTCAATCAGGAGCTTCCCCACACTGAATGGTACCAATCATGCAAAAATTAAAACTAGAGCATCTCTCTTGCCTATTAAACCACTCTGGAGGCTCCCCACTGCTCCCTTTCCAGGCTTGTAAACCATGTGCCAGGTTTTCTAAATCAAGGGCTTCCTGTTTATCACCCCCCTGAATCTCTTACCAAAGCTGGGATAAACCCCAGTTTATTAAGTGCCTGCCAAGCCCTGCAGGGATCTCCATCTGGGGGCCAAACTTCCTGGCAAGGCTCTCCAGCCTGTAGTGCTTCATCTCCCCTCTTCTAAGGCTCCTGCCCCTTGATTCTGGTGACATGGAGCCTGCTATGGTCTCTGAAACATACAAACTGTTTCACCTCCTGGTATCCCCTGGCAGCTCAGTCCTTTTCCACAGACCATGGCCAACTCTGAGCCATCCCTCAAACATTCCAACACCCAGGGGTTCTAGGCTCTCAGAGCTGCTTTCTCAGATGGCCCACAGTTTGGTCCTCAGTATTCAACTAACACCACTGCTGGCCCAAAAGAGCAATTCTGTTCCCCTTGGTGGGGCAAGTGTATTTTTAACCTCAGGGAGATATGCAACAATAATTACAGTATAGACTGTGGTAGCATCTTGTGATACAGCACTGTACAGGCTAGAACTGTACTAAGGGTAGCCCCTAGCTACATGAATGGCTACTAAAACTGACTACATCAAAATTCTGCCCCATTCCTCGGTCACCGTGCTTCAAATGTTCAAGAGGCACACACAACCAGTGAGCCCTGTGGTGGACAATGCAGCCCCAGAACATTCCCAGTCGGGTAGCAGCTCTCTTGAAAGGTCCTCTTTTAGGCTTCCTTGGGGGTCCAGCCAAAGTGCTGCCCTACCAATGAGCCTAGAGACTGTTTCTCAAACAAAGGTCCAAAAGGAGAAAGTGGGAGGGAAAATATTTGCCACTCATTACAAAGGGTCAAGTTCAGATATAAGTAAGAAAAGAAAAAGACCAGCTACCCAATAAAAAAAAGAGGTAAACAATACAGGCAGTTCAGGGTAAAAGCACACATTGCCCTTGAGGGTCAAACTCATCCAGAGACAGACAAGCCTCCTAGAATTTCCTCTGCTCAGACTGGCAAAAATGCAAATACTTGAAAAAAATGATCTGTAGGGACAGTCAGAGTCATGTCCTAACAGACACACCCTTAGAATTTATAAATGGATATTCCTGTGATCAGCAATCCTACATCTAAGAGTTCACTGTCCAGACAGACCCACATACACATGAAACAGGGAACTTCACTGCGGCATTGCTTGTAATGAGCCAAAAGCTGAGAATCACCCTGTTACCATTAACAAACCGCTAAGTAACCGAGGGACACAAGTGTCCAGTTGTGAAAAAAGCAAAACATTGTAGTGATGGTGGCAGTTCTATAAACATGGAGCCCAAAGGGTTCACCAGGATGCACTGGAAAGTGAGAGAATCAAGTTCAGAACTGCATGGGGTGACAAAACCTGGATGCTGCCAGGGACCCCATCTGCTTTTCTAGCAACAGCACACAGTGTTTAGTGGGGGAGAGTGGATGGACAGATGCAGAAGATGTGGCAGTGAAGGTCTGAATTTTTTGTTCTGAGGAGCTGGGGTAGAATCATCACCTTATCTGCTGGGCCACACCCCCAGCCCTAGTTTGACCTTTTTTAAAAAAATGTATTTAGGACAGGGTCTTCAGGGTCTATAGGGTCTCACTGTGTAGACAGCGATTATCCTGTTTTCAGCCTCCCAAGTGCTGGGAGCACATGCCACCATGCCCAGTCTCAGTTGCCATCTCAAGCATGTCCCAGGGGGTGGGGCCAGCACGGCACTCTAGGGATCGAACCCAGGTGCTGAGCTCTGCCTAAGCAGGCGCTTTAGTCCACTAAGCTATCTGTCCAGCCTTTGGTTTGACTTTTGAACAAAGGAATCTACCATTTCTTCCAATTATTAAATCATTTTTAATAGACTCTCAACCAGTGCTTCAGAACCAAGACATGCATTAGGAACATCATACACTCTGTGATCACCAAGTGAAAGCTCTGCCCATGACTTTGGTCCCTTCAAGTCTGCAAACAGAGTGAGGTCTTCACATTAAGAATCCCAGCTCTTCTCAGCTCCAGCTGGGGAGATCCCACACTAGAAGGGCTGCAGACTAGAACTGTGGACTTTAGGGTGCAGTGGGAATCTGTCTATCTGCACCCCTCCCCTCCCACCAGGCCTGGCCACTCTCAAAAGACAGCTACATGGAAGCCTGGACTCACCTCTCATCTGGAGAGTCTACATGGAAGGTCCGCTCAATGACCGTGGTCCACTGCAGGCAGCGTATGACAAATGTATTAGGCCGCGGCCTCTCTGTCTTCATCAGCTGGCATTCTGCAGTTGAGAGAAGAGATGGCAGGGAGAAAACAGGGCTGGCATCCAACCCCAGTTCCTCAGTGATTTCCCATGTTCTGATGGCGCTGGGAACCCTTGGACAGACTGAGAGACCCTGGCCCTGCCCTCACAAGGGTCCAAGTCAAGCGTGCATAAAAGGCAGCCAGACCAGCAGACAATTACCAATTGGTCCTGGGGCAGGGATCGCACAAGCCAGAGGAGACATCCAACCCAGCCTGGGGAAGCCCTGAGGAAAGGGTGCCTCTGAACTGAGCCCCAAAGAAAAGGGAGCTGAGTCAGTGAGGTGAGCGGGCTCAACATATCTATGAGCCAACAAGCAGGAGAGAAGAGACAAACTGGGACAGAAGAGCTGGGGCCATGCAGGGCTTTGAAGGCCATGGGGAGGAGTCAGGACTTTTCTTTGGGGTAGCAGGGAGCCATGGAAGGGACACAAGTAGCACAACACAGAAAACCCTGGCTGCCATGGCTGGTGAGGTGGAGGCTGGGAGCCAGGGAGGAGGCTGCAGCAGGATCCAGCTATAGAGGACACAATGATGCAGAGTAGCGCACAGGATCAAGACAAGAGAGTACTTTGGCCCAGGCCTTGGGCACAATAGAGTTATTCCTGAGATGGAGATAGGGAGGGAAAGTTGAAGGTCATTCTGGGGCAGGATACTAAGGAGAAAATGTTCAAGAAGCTGCTGAAAAGAAATATGGTAAAAGAGAGACACTGGGGGTTTCAAAGCCATAGGCACATGGAGAGAAGACCTAGGAGAATATCTTCTGTGGGGACTGGGGAGCTGCAGGGGTAAAGTAGGGAGAAGATGAGGGTGGGGTACACTGGTGGGTCTGAAGAAGGGGCTGTCCATGAAACATTCTCAGCAGGTCTGATAACAAAGACAGGTTGCCAACAAGGTCAGCTGGGAAGGAAAGAGGCAGGGGGCAGGAGACCAAGGGCAGGATCATGTTCCGCAAGGACCAGGCAAGGACTTTAGGTTTGGGAAGCTGGTCCAGCCAGAAAACAAATACCACTTAGAATACCACAGAGGAACCAAGGACGCAAGCATAATGCTGTCCTCAGCTGTGTAGGAAGCCACGACCCTTCCAGTTTAGAGGGACAGAGGGAAGAACGGTTGCCAGAGCAGAGCAGATAAACAGGGCCAGGGCTGGCTGTGCAGAAACACCCTTGGATTCTCACCTCTCAAGCTTCATCTCCCACTGGGGCAGCCCAGATGAAGCAGGACAGCGAGAAGGGGTGGGAGGACAGATATGACAGCAAGGCCCACAACAGGCCTCTACGTCAAGAATGAGGCACTCGAGGTTCCTCCAACAAGACCTGCTGGCTGTTTGTTCCCTGAGCTCTGGAACCCTGGCCTGCTTAGCCTGACACACACCTGCTACAGAGAAGTTGTTTAAGGGGGGTAAAGTCTGGTCAGGAGCCTCGGGCCTCTCTTTATAGCCAATGAAGGAGCCATCACTCTTCAGCAGGAAGTACCTGGGCCTCCAGGTCTTGATGTATTCCCCTGAAATGAGGAAGAGGGAGACAGAGATCAGGGCAAGGTTGTCCCAGGCAGACAGGTAGGCAGCCCAGTGTGACAGTGACTCCCAACGGGCACCACACAGGGAGCAGAATTGCTGAGTAGTGTCTCTCCCAGGGAGCTCTCAAGGTAGCCTGGCTAACACAGGCTTGGGCATTGGCCAGGCACAAGCATTCCACAGGTCATGCCTCACAGGAAGGCACCTGCCACAGTGCCCCCAGGTACTGGCTGCCTCAGCGCGTAGCCAGAAGCAAGCTATCCCTGCCACCATGGGACTGCCCCAGAGAAGGCACCTGCCCCATCAGCCCAAATCCCATGGGCTGACTATTATCAACGTAGTGGTGCAGAGGGATCACATGTCAACATACTGCTGTTCCAGGTGGGACAGAGCTGCTTCCCTACTCTCTGAGCACTTCTCAACCCCTTCTGTTTGTTCTGTCCACAAATATCCAAACATGCTGCATGGGACACATACTCATTCTTTAAGGATACACTCCTCAGAGGGCTGCTAAGGGTTAAAATGAGATGTTGAGACTTACATACAGATGTCATGCAGTGTCACTCACTCATTTGAGTCAGTGGAAATAAACCAATGCCCACGAGCTAATGAGAGATAATCAAAATCGAGTGGAACCACACAATGCAATACTGTCTGACCATGGAAAGGTAAGGAAGTACTGATAAACGAGGTAAACCATATCTTATGCTAAGTGCAAGAAGCCCATCTCAGGGCAGGCCAAATAGCTCAGTGGACTAAAGCACCTGCTTAGACAGAGCACAGCAGCCTGGAGTGTGCCGGCCCCGTCTCCCAAGTGTGCTGAGCTGGCAATTGAGACTGGGTGTGGTGGTGCACGCCTGTAATCTCAGCACTTGGGAGGCTGAAAACAGGAGAATGAATCACTATAAGTCCAATCTATGCAGTGAGATCCTGTAGACCCTATACTAAATATATTTTAAAAATATTTTTAAAAAAAGAAGTCCATCTCAAAAGACCACCCAAAAATGCCGAGCATGATTCAACTTTCTGTAACCTTGCAAAGGTACATGCAATCGACAGGAGATGCACTTCAAATCTGAATTGCGGCCTGGGCTTGGTGACACGCCTGTAAACCCAGCACTTGGGAAGCTGAGGCAGGATGATCACTGTGTATTCCAGGGCAACCTGGGTAACATAATGAGTACAAGGCTGGCCTAAACTACATGGCAATATCATGTCAAAAAAAAAAAAAAAAAAAAAACACCAATTTCTGCAAGACTCTTGCTTCTCAGCCACCAGGACATGGCCAGCTTTACCCTGCCATGCCCTTCTGCTGTGATGCTCCTGCCCTGGAGCCAGCTGACCATGGCCTTCCACAGACGCTCCCCTGAAGCCTAAAGCCAAATTAAGCCTCTCTTCCTGTAAGCTGAAGCACTGGTATTTTACCCAGGGAACTGAAGAGCTCACTGACACGTAAGTCACTCAGCGCCTCTTCAGGAATCCACTTGGGAAATGCAGTCTGCAGGAGCTGGAGTACAATGGCCACCAGGATGATGGCAGGTTCTCTTAGGACACTAAAATGACCTAAAATTGCTAGTAGTGTTGGCTGCACAATTGTGAAGTATGTGAACTGCATCCCAGTGTGACGGCAACCTTGAAGCACTCAGTTCAGGGCCCCCCATGCCTCTGGCTCTCAGGCAATGCTTTTGCCATCAGCTAACTACTGAAGAGGAATGTGCCTAACCCTTAACTCCCACAGCACACTAGCGGGCAGGAGGACAGGATGGGTGGCCTCTAAGTCATATGTGCCATGTGGAAAACACACACACACACACACACACACACACACCTTAAATCGCTTCTCAACAGGTGTGGTGGTGCACATCTGTAATCCCGGTGCTCAGGAGGCTAAGGCAGGAGGACTGCTATGGGTTCAAGGCCAGCCTGGGCTACATGGTGAGCTCAAACCCAGTCTGAACTACAAGATTTTGCTTCAAAAACAAAAGTAATCAATAAAATAATTATGACAGCTAATAAATTTGCCAAGATCAACACATAAGTCGGTTGTGTTTCTATATACCAGCAACAAATCAAATGAACATTAAAAGAACAATTCCTTAAGCAAAACTTTTTAATTTAATTTACAATAGCTTCTAAAAGAATAAAATAGGAACCTAACCAAGGAGATAAAAGACTTTCACACTATACTACACTGAGAAAATGGGCTCAGTGGCACCCATCTATAATTCCAACAACTCAGGAGGCTGAGGAAGGAGGACCACAAGCTCAAGGCCAGCCTGGGTAACTTGGGGAGATCCTGTGGCTGTGTCAGAGATGAGCCCCACCCACTGCTGCAGGGCAGGGGACACTACCACTGCTCCTCTGTGGGGAACAACTCTCTGGGATCTGCAAACTTCATATTAATAAAACATTAGTGGCATAAGGTTTAAGGAAGGAATACATTTTATTGGATACTTTATTGGAAAGAGGGAAAGAGGAGAGACAACTATCCTAAACAAATGTGAGTAAGGGTTCCAGAAAGATGGAGTCCCTGCATGTCTTTGAAAACAGAGCTTTTAATGAGTGTTGCAGAAAGACCCTGCCTCCAACCCCAGAGTTTATTATATCCTGATCAGACACTTTAGGCTCTAGGGTCCCACCCCAGGTACTACTGTGTATGTGCTAATTTTTATGTGGGCTTTGCTTCTTTTGTTGTTGTCCTGTAGGAAGAATTTATGGGTTTGTTGAGAAGCTTTTACATATAAGGTTGAAATAGTAATTAAATAAAGAAAAACAGTGAGAGAGAAAAATAAGACCTGTCTAGTGAGTGAGTGAGTGTGTGTGTGTGTGTGTGTGTGTGTGTGTGTGTGTGTGTGTGTGTGTGGTTTTTAGGGTCTTGCTATGTAGTTCAGGCTGGCCAAGGGAATTACAGGCATGCACATCAACCAAGAGCTGTCTTTTAAGTGCTCACTGTTTCTGTTTTCTATAAGGTTTCAGGAAGAGACACCTGGGCTGACCTGGTGAGGGCAGTGGCCTGGCTTATCAGTTTCTGTCTTGTTAACTGTTTTCTTGGCAAGGTTTTAACTCTTTTTTTGGTCTGGAGTAGCCAGAAAGCCCAGGGAGGCTTTTCCTTGTGTATGAACTCCTTTCCCCTATACTGTCACAAAATAAAAACATCTGGGCCAATAGCTTAGCGGTAAGATGCTTGCCTCGTATCATGCCTGGGTTAAGGCCCCAGGTTCAAACTCCAGCACTGGGGGCAAAAAATCAGTAAAAGAAATTGAAGACCTAAAGATCGTGGGTTCCTGAATTGGAAAGATAGCACTGTCAAGATGGCAATACTGTCCAGAGAGGCACAGATGCAACACAATTCCCACAGTCTTGTTACAGAAATGGGAAAGGCAATCCTCAGATTCAAATGGCATTATAAAAAATGCCCCAAACAGTAAAAAAGAAAAAAATTCAAAAATAATGTAGTCAAAAGAGTCATACTTCCCAATTACAAAATTCACATGAAGTAACAGCAATCACAACAATCTGGCATGGTAGGTATTCAGGGTGCATGCCTATAATCCCAGCACTGTACGAGTCTGAGGCAGGAGGATCACAAGTTTGAGCCCAGTCTGGGCAGTGACTCAGTGAGAAGGCCTTGAATGTATAGATACATTATGAAAAGCAAATGAAAAATGTTTCAACATCCATTTTTTTTTTTTTTTTTTTTAAATCACAAGTATGGGCTGGGGAGATAGCTCAGTGATCTCAGTGCCTGTCTGGCAAGTTCTAGAACCCCAGTTCCATGTCCACACCGCCATGCTGGCCCCAGAATCCCAGTGTGTCATGTTGTGCCACCAAAACCAGGCGTGGTGATGCATGCCTTTAATCCCAGCACTGGG
The DNA here is from genome assembly GCA_004027165.1 of Ctenomys sociabilis. Lineage (NCBI taxonomy): Eukaryota > Metazoa > Chordata > Mammalia > Rodentia > Ctenomyidae > Ctenomys > Ctenomys sociabilis. The sequence goes on along the minus strand of PVKA01005197.1, from coordinate 78,418 downwards.
GAGGCTGAGACAGGAGAGTCACTATGAGTCCAAGCTGCACAGCAAGACCCTGTACCAAATAAGTAATTTTTTTTTTTTTTAAATTCAAATGCTTAAAATAACGAGCATGAAGCCAGGCGTTGTGGCGCAGGCCTGTAATCCCAGCACTCGGGAGGCTGAGGCAGGAGGATTGTTGTGAGTTCAAGACCAGCCTGAGCTACAAATGAGCCTAAGGCCAGCCTGAACTGCATAGTGAGACCCTGTCTCAAAAAAAATAACGAATATGAGTAAGGATGCAGAGAAACTGAAACACTTGTGCATTTTTGGTGGGAATGTAAAAAAAACTGCAGCCACTATAAAGTTTATTACCCCTTCAAAAAATTAAATACAGGATATACTGTGAGTAGTAAATATAGGATATATGATCCACATATTTATATATGTAGTTTGTTCTTTGAGACAGTCTTGTCATTAAGCCCAGGCTGGCCTTGAACTCACAGCAATCCTCCTGACTCAGTGGTCCAAATACTGGGATTACAGGCATGCACTACCACCTCCAGTTTATAAGAATTTATTATAAATACAGAACATAAAACTCAACAATTCTACCCCTACATGGAAGAACTGAAAGCAGGTATTCACACAAATACTGTACACTGTGTTCAGAGCTGTATTATGCACAACAGCCTCAGGGTAGACCACAAAGCACATCAAAGATGAATGGATAAATAAAATGTGAGGTATCTATGCCATCAAGTATTTAGCCATAAAACAGAAATTACTGATACATGGTGTAACACAGAGGAATCTCAAAACCATTATGTTAAGTGAAATAAGCCAGACACAGAAGACCACATATGATTCCATTCACATGAAGTTTTGAGAACAGGAAAATCCATAAATATAGAGAGCAAACTGGCTGCCAGAGGCAGGAGGAAGAGCACATGGAGACTAATTGGTTAATAGGTACAAAGTTTCCTTCTGGGAGTGATGAAAATATTTAAGAATAGTTACACAATATCATGAATAGACTAAAGGCCACTGAGCTGTCTGGATTTTAAATGGTTAATTTCATCTTTTTTTTTTTTTTTAATTGAAGAACAAATAGCAATGAGATAGTTTCAAATCAAATTAGTTGGGACAGGTTCAACAATTAATATGTTGCATATTGTTTTCTTAGTAGTTTTTTGTTGTACAAGGTACATACATGATATTCTATTTACAAACACTATTAGAGCAGATGCCTCTAATCAATGAATTAAGAGAATGTAACTATATACCTATCTTTTTTTTTAAAGCTGAATTACAGTACAGTTTCAATAATTAATATTTCTTACGTTGTTATCTTCCTAGTGGTTATCCATAGTACAAGAAGCAGACAGGATATCCTGTCCAACCACTATTAGTGCAAATCTTTCTTTTCATAGAATTATACAAAAGCACTGCATATTTATCCTAACTGTACTGTTTATACAAACACAGAATGGACACACTCAGCCACTTGATCTTCATCTTAATTTAAAAGAAAAAAGGCTAAAGAGCCGCAGCGGTCTGGCCTGCCCGCCCCAGGGGCACACTGAGATGGCAATTGAGACTGAGGTGGTGGTGTGCGCCTGTAATCCTAGTGCTTAGGAGGCTTCACACAGGCAGATCACTCAGAGTTTGATCTGTGTAGTGAGACACTGTACTAAATACAAAAATAAATAAAACAAAAAGAGCCTGGCATAATGCTGCATGCCTGTAATCTTAGTACTCTGGATGCTGAGGCAGGAGGATCGCCACAAGTTCAAGGCCAGCCTGAATTACACAGTGAGATCCTGCATCAAAAAACCCAAAACTGCTCTTCCAATCTGCAGCTCCTGTTTAGAAGAGACTTGGGGCTTCTGGGAACCATCTGACCCTCTTTGTTCTCTCTCAGGACACTGACATGGGGATGGGTTAACAATACAGGGTTTTGTCTGTGGTGTTTTACAACTTGGTAACAAGAAAAGTAACCTAGAAAGAAATGAAAATGGTCTCCTGGTCTTACCCCATTTCCAGTTGAGAAGACTGAGGCACAGAGAGGAGCCTTTCCTTGCCAAGGCTCTCCCAGCCAGCACCTAGAAGAGCCAGCATGCAGCAAACAGCCCACACTCCTGACCCCAGGCTGTATGCCTCTACACGAGCAGAGGCGGCCCAGGCAGATCTTGGCTGAGGGTGGGCCTCTGCTGCCTGCAGCATGTGCACAAGGGACTCTGCTCAGCCACACTCCAAGGACATGCCAAAGCCAGAGGCCGTGCATCAGTTCAGCAATCTGTGGGACCAAGGCTAACCTCAGCTCTGCCACCTCCTTGCTGAAACCGTGGGCAACCATGCTTGCTGCTCATCTGTAAGATGGCAGCCACCTCACAGGCCATCTGTAAAAATCCAACCCTGGCCTGGGGCACAGCCCAGGGCCTGGCAGAGTAGGCATTCAGCAAACCAGGGCAGCCATCATCATAAGTAGCAGAGGTGGGGTGGGATGGTACAGGTGCCAGAACAGCAGCAGGCTGATCCATCTCTGCCAGCTAAGCTCAGATCCTGGGCACCAGGGAGGCCCAGGAGTGCATGAGCTTGTGTGCTGAAAAACCAATGCAGGTGTGTCCACACCAGGCTGGCCCCGCATACAGGGACACGCCTGTGGCGAGCTTACTTGGCCCTTGTGGCATAAATGATGACAGTAAAGCCCAAAGATGGGTGCAAACTCACTTATGGGCAATAGCTGAGTCTAGACGAGAGAGGAGTTCCACACCCCTCTGCTTCTGCACCACCTCCCCAGCTCCTTGCACTGAGCCCAGTGAGCCATGGGACACTCAAGGTGAGTAACAGGAGCCCAAGACTCTGGTGTCCCTAAGTAATCTATCACTCAAAGATCATTTATTGAGCACCTATGGTATGTCAAGAGCATGAAGGGTTGGGGTGTGGTAGTGGGGATAGAACCCAGCTTGAGGGTATGGCTCTGCCACTGAGTTTACCGTCAAGCACCCCACCCCATTTTGGGGGGTTTTTTTGTTTGTTTTTCGTCTTTTTGAGAGTCTTGCTATGTAACTCAACCGGTCTTGAACTCTCAAAGACCCTCCTGCCTTAGCCTCCTAAGTGCTGGGATTACTAGCATGGACCACAGAACCTGGCAAGCCACACCTTTTTCCCTCTCTCTTTTTTTAAATATATTTAGTACATGGTCTACAGTGTCTACACTGTCTCACTACACAGATTGGACTCATAGTTATCACCTTGTTTTCAGCCTCCCAAGAGCTGGGGTTATAGGCATGTGCCACCAGGCCCAGTCTCAATCACTATCTCAGCACATCCCCAGGGGTGAGTCTGGCACAACACCCGAGGAATCAAATCCCCAGTCCCTGTGTCTGCCTAAGCAGATGCTTTAATCTGCTGAGCTACCTGCCAGCCTAAGCCACTCTTTTTTCAGACAGGTTCTTGCTAAGCTGCCCTGGCTGGTCTCACATTCACAATCCTTCTCCCTCAATCTCTAAAGTAGCTGGGACTACAGACATGTGTCACTGTGCTCACCTGCAAATACTTTTTTTGAGGTGCTAGAGAGACCTTGGTAAATGAACCACCAGAGAAAACCCATGATCCCATGGTACGGCCATCAGAGGCCTGGACTGTTGACCCATTTTGCAGATGTAAAATCTGCAAGGTGACACATCTTAGCCTAGCATTACACTGACAGGAAGTAACAATGCCAAGATTACAACCTTGATGTCTTCTTCCAAGGTTTAGAAAACTTCACTGGGAGCCCCAAACTCAGGGCTCAGGAGGGGGAGCTGGCCTAAGATGCCTGGAATCCTGCCTCTAGCTGGAAAGGGCAGCTGGAAATGGGTCCCCTCTGCTTATTCTGACACAGAGACCTGGCTCTGGGGAGGGACACACACAAACACAATTTAGGATGGCTGCCCTGCTTCTGCCCACCCTCTACAGCATGGACCATCACTGAACATGTGTCCCTTGCTGGGGCCACCTGTCCCTGCTAGGAAGCCAGCAGATGAGATATCAGCTCACTAACACCTAAGACAGTGCCTGGCCTACACTGGCTGCTCCATGAATGTCTGCCAGATGAATCAAAGTGCACAGAGAACAGCTGCTCCCAGGCCTGGCATCCCTCCTGCCCGGGGAGGAGGTCCCTGAAGCTAGGCAGGGGAAAAGCTCACTCTGAGCATGTCCTTCCTCCTAGCTGCCTCCCAGCTTTACATGGTTCAACTGCCATGTGGGGACAAGTGGCCTTTGGCCATGAAGCCTGCCCTCTTCCTCTCCATTTTTTCACATGGCCTCAGCTTCCCATCAGTACAAGTGACTCGGTCACATGTCACATCCTGGCTCGGTGTCCCAGAGCTTCCTACGCCTGTAGTTAGAGTCAAGGTCCTCTCTATGGCCTATAGGGCCCACCCAGTACAGCAGGACCATGTCACCCCATCTTGCCTTATTCACTCCACTCTTGCCAGACTGTTCCTAGAAAACAGGCACACTCCCAGCCCAGCCTGTGTCCTTGCAATCCCTCCCCAGGATGCCCTTGCGCAGCTGACCACAAGACCAAGGCCTGCGTCTCTCTCAGGGCTCTGTTCACTCACTCCTCGCATGGCCTCCCCTGACCAGCCCATCTCCTTCTGGCTGCTCACTCCTCAGCTTCTCTTCTTTCCAACAGCACTTATCACTACTTGAAGTCATGTGTCTTATTGTTTGTCCCCATCCCCTGCAGGAATACAAACTCCATGAGGGTGCCACTATGTGCAGAGCCTCAGGCAATGCAGTGGACACTTGCTGAATAAAATAGTCTACTGTCTTGCCATGTTACTTCAGCAAAGTGACTTTCCCTCTCTGAGCCTTGGTTCATTTCTTCCTCCATAAAACTGGGCTACCAATGAGCCCATAAACCCAGAGGGAGATCCCAAAGGCTGACCTCTGGTCTCAGAATGTCCATCTAGGCCTGGAGACAGCCCAGGCAGATCCTCATCTCCCTCTCAGACAACCCTGAAGGGCTCTGTGAAGTAGGCATACGAGTGGGGGCTGGGCACACAGGCTCCTCACCCACTGCCTCTGTGTTTCAGGACACCAGATGCAAGGAGAGCTAGCTGGGCATGGTGATACATGCCTGTAATTCTAGCACTTGGGAGGCTGAGACAGGAAAGCTGCCTGAGTTCAAGGCTCACCTAGATACACAGTGAGTTCAAGGTGAGCCCGGACTATACTTAAGAGAACCTATCTCCAAAAAAAAAGAAAAAGAAAGAAAAGGGAGAGCTGAGTGATAAAGGAGACACAATGTGGTGGGCAAAAGTAGCCCCTTACCGCGCTTATGGAGCCAGCCTTCTTTGATGACAGACACCTCATTCATGGTGGCAGCGTGACACACTGTCACCTACCTTGGGACAACTCAGGGCAGCTGGACATGCAGGAGATGCTACAGACAGAGTACAATCTGTAAGACAAGAAAGGAGCCTGTCAGAGTAGGAGAGACTCCACCCTGGCCCCTTCCCTCAGGTAACGCAACTCTGCTCCAATAGCTCTGTACCAGGTAAAGCCAGGCAGGGTAGGGAAGCTCTGCCCTGGGAAGCAGGGCAGTCCTGGGGCACACACAGCTGGGTTCCCAGAGACCCCAAGCTGGGTGAAGCAATGCTCCCTGGCCTATAAGCACCCAAGCCCTGCTCACAGGCTCCTCCTTTCAACCTCCCTCCCAATCAAGGTAACTGTAGGCCCGCCCCTGCGTCATTCCCATGCCCCAGCACTGAGGTAACTAGGGATGAATCAGATAGCCCTAGGCACCCAAGAGTGAGGGTGTGCTCAAAGTCACCAGCATCTGCCTGCCTTCCCCCAACACTCCCTGCTTCTTCCTCCTTTCCTCCCTCTCTCCCTTGTAAACTAAGGAGCCACTAACCTGCTACCTTCAGCAAACTAAGCACACACACAAGCTCTCCCCCATGCGCCGAGTCTGCTCCACACTGGGCCAGCAGCCACTTCCTCAGCCTCAGTTCTCTCTCTGTCTCTAGCAGATGACAGGAAAGACAAGTGTCCCATGCTCTGGGCCCCAGAATTCTGACAACCTACTGTATATGTACTTGTTGGGGACGAGAAGCCAGTCCTGAGGCTTGATCACGGTCCCGGTCCCCTCCCCAAGACCTCTGCTTCTGTCCTCAGGAACGAGCAGCCGACAGACTGAGGGACGCCGAGGAGGCTGCTGCTGCGTCTCAGGTTCCCGGAGAAGGGAGAAGGGCGCAAGGCAGCTGCCAGCTGGGCCCCTACCTGGAGCCTGGGCCCTGGACTGGGGCCATGGAGCCCCAGGCGCCTTTCGTCTTTCCCAGCCTGGGGTTATTCGCGGACAGCAGGTCAGGAGCTACAGTGGCCCCTAGAGAAATGGCAGCTGGCTCTAGGGACACCCTGGGCATCAGCTTTCTCTCGTGCCCCAGGGGAGCTGGTGGGCTGGACACACTACTGCCTGGCATGTGACAGTGGCAGAATGCCCAGACCCTGGGCAAAGGAAGGGAGGTAAATGGGAGGAAGCGGGAGGGAAGGCAAGATGGACAGCAACGGGGAAGTAAACAGAAGGGTGAGAAACCACTGTGGGACTCCAAGTTTTGCAAAGGCAAGGACCAGGGGCCAGTAACAGCAATAAGGGCCTCCCCTGCTAGAAGGCACGATATTCCTATCCTGAACACACGAGACAGCTGGAGCCCTCAATCTGAATATGCTGGTTAAGTCAACCCCTAATGTAGTAACCACCTGACTCAGGTCCACACCCCACACCCTTTCCCTGCCCATCCTATGGAAGGCCTGGCTAGTAAGGCCCTGCTCTGCCTCCTCCCTGCACCCCCCCCCCAACATTCTACCATTTGACAGCTAAAGCAACCCTAAATCTGACCATATCATTTCCTACTTAAAACCCTTCCACGGCTCCCTCCTGGCCTTGGCAAAAAAATCTAACTCTTCAGCTTAGCCGTCAAGGCCTTTTAAAACCCACCTCTACTGCCCTGCATTCTGGCTGCCTGCTGCTCACTCAGCCTGCACAATACCCACCACTGCTTGGGACCTGACCCCAGAGCCCAGGTCTCCCCCTGGTGCTTCCAGCCCGGCTTCTGCTTCTGACCTTCAACTCTACCTAAACCTAACTTGTTCCTTCCTGTTCAAAACCCTTCCCTGGCTGCCCAGCATGCAGACTCAGAACACAGTCCTTCCTATGCTGAGGAGGCCCTGCGGGCTGACACCAACCCTCTGACTACAACAGTGCTTAGCAAGCCTCTCCAGTCTTGCTCTCTCCCCCTGTTCTCTGGCCCTTCACCCTGGCCTCCATCCTCTATACCTTCTCTGCATTCTTCTCCCTCCTCCTGGAGGTCTCAGTGAGCCAGTGCTCTCACTGTTAATTCAGTGGACCTGACCCTGCTGAGCACAAGGGGCGGACAGGCTCAAGGCTGTCCAGAGAGAGCCTAGGACAGAGCGCAGCCACAGAAATGCTTGCCTTCTAACATGCTGACAATCTCTGCGTGTCCTGAGTAGCACACACTGCTGGGACGGGTAGCAGAGACCCTGGTGTGTCTCATGAAACTCATACTCCGGAAGAAACACACACACATAGCACATCAGATGGATGAGGGCACTGCCACAGTAAATAAGTAAAGGGAAGGTCTGGTAGGGAATGTGGTGCAACTGGGAAGGGGTGGTGTGTGGGGTGACAGCCCCAGAAAGTAACCACAGCAGTGAGTAGTGCAGCAACACAGGGAAATGAACTTCAAGCTGGGGAACAGAAAACACAAAGTCCCCAAGACGGAAAGGAGCTGGGTCCTAGAAGAACAAGATTGCCTTCTGAGCTGCACCAGGCAGCTGCAGCATGGTGGCGCACACCTGTTCATCCCAGCACTCAAGTGGCTGAGGCAGGAGGATTGCTGCAAGTTTGAGGCAGCCTGGACTATACAGTGAGTCTGAGAGCAGCCTGAACTACATAATGAGACCCTGTCTCAAAAATACAAAAAAAAACAAAACCCAAAAAAAAAAAAAAAAATGAAGGGCAGTCAACAAAGAAACAGAACAGAAGCCTAGCGTCCAGTCTTAAGTCTCTCTTGCCCTCACTGGCCCAGCACTATCACCTCTTAATGCTTGCAGCACCACAGTTATTGGCAGTGCTTAAATACCCACTGTGGGCACAGGGCTCAGCCCACTGCCTGGCAGCCAGTCAACAACCAAGTACATGGCTAACATTATTCGAAAGCTAAGGGAAGGCATTCAGGTATGACCAAGAGCAGTCAAGAGTCAGGGTTCCAGAGTCCGAAAACCATGGCTAGCTGGGTGGCCTTGGGCAGGACGCCAGTAGTCCCAACACCCCACCAGAGGAGCCAGAACTGTGGACAGGTGAGGACAGAGGCTCAGAGCAGGGAAGCCATTTACCTGGTTCTCCCAGCTGAGAATGGCCAAGGCCCTGGCCCTGCTCAGCCTGCCAGAGCCACTTTTTACCGTCTCGTCTCAGCAAGTGAGAAGTCAACAGCAGTTTAGGCAAGAGCAGGGGGAGGAACTGGAAGATCCCCTGCGTCCGCCTGGATCCTGCCCCGTACTCCCACTGAGGGTGGCGCCTCAGCTGAAGTGTCTGTGACACAGTCCTACAGTGATGAAATACCAGGCAGTGCAGCCAAGCAGATGGCCTGCCCACTAGGGAACTGCAGGCTGAGGACAGAGACCTGCCTCAGGAAACCTGGCAGCGCAGCAGAGGGGGGCTGCCACCCACACTGCAGGCAGCACCTTGGGCAGCAGGCAGCCCCTGCTCAGCTGATCACCACCAGCTGCTTTCTAGGGTGACAGGCCTGCATGCACTGAGGGCCTGGACTAGAGCTACAGCTGCTGACCAGATGTGAGCCACCTGGGAAGTCAGGTGAAAGGAACAAGGACAGGCAAATGATTAAGGCACATACACAATCTCACTAGTTTAAGGGAAATGCAGATTAGAACCACCTCCTTAGGACACCTAAGGTTTAAAAAAAAAAACCCAAGAGCTGGTAAGGCTGAAGAGATATCAAAACTCCTACTCACTGCTGGTAGGAGTGTAAGGCAGTTCAAACACTGCGGAAAATTGTCAATCAGGGTTATAACTCATTATACACTCTGCCTATGCGCCAGCAATTCTACAGTCTTTAGAAGAAACTACACATTTCCCAAAAGACACATATGAAAAGGTTCACAAGACCAACACTGACAGTGACTAGCAAGCTGGTCAGCTAGGAGTCCGTCCACAAGAGAGTGGAAGAAGACACTAGTACATTCATACGTGAAACGCAGCACTAAGCAGGACAGAGCTGCTCAGTTACCAGGAGGGAGCAGAAGATCATGGGACAACTGAGTGGAGGAAACTGACACAAAATCACACAGCATGAATGAGTTCACTCCCAGCAAGACGAAAACCCGGCAGAAAGCATGGGATGCTTTTCTCACTTACCAAATGACACAGAAAAATCAAGAGAAACAAATATCACAAAGGCAGGACTGGTTATGCTGGGGAGTAATTGAGGGGGAGGATTTCTTGGAACTGACAATGCTCTGAATCGGTCAGTGACTGGTTCTAATACACTGCATGAAGTATCTTTAATGTACTTTTCTTCCGTATCTTATCAAAGTAGTAGCTACAGAGAAGAACCTGCATTTGGGAGTTCAGATGACTTGGAGGATCCCAGAGACCCATTCTCCCCACTTGCCCAGCAAGGCTACCTGCCTCAAAGTACCCTCTCCCTAGCATCTGGGGACGATGAGGAGGATTACAGGGGATCTGAGTTTCTGTCCTGGGCTCTGCTGTTTCTTAGCATTGTGGCCACAGGCCAGTGACACCCCTGGTGCTCCCCGCTGTACCCTGATCCCACTGGAGAAATGGCTTGCCCCCAGGAGGGAGCTCGGTGGTGGCTTGACACTCAGCAATCACTGGAGAGAGGGGGGGGGGAGAGAGAGAGTGAAGAACCCTCAAAAATAGGGCTGGGCGTGGGCGTGGTGGCGCATGCCTATAATCCCAGCACTTGGGAGGCTGAGGCAGGAGGATTGTTGTGAGTTCAAGACCAGCCTTAGCTACAAAGTGAGCTTAAGGCCAGCCTGAACTGCATAGTGAAACCCTGTCTCAAAAAGAAAAAAAAAAAAAAAAAAAGGAGGATCTGCTGTACTGGGGAGGGGATTTTTTGGTTTTCCCTTTTTTTTTCTTTTTAAGTTTTTGAGATAGGGTCTCATTGTGTAGACCAGGCTAGTCTTGAACTCATCGCAGTCCTCCCACCTCAGCCTTCCAAGTGTTGGGATCACAGGCTTGTGCCATCACATCCAGCTTATGGTAAGATATTTTTAAATAACTGCTAAGTACATGGGCATCAATGACTAATCTAGCCTTATGTCTCCAACACTCTATAGTACATGACTTTAAATTTTATTTGTGACATTCATATTTCCATTTGTCTGGCTTGTGGTATTTCTCAATAGTTCAGTTTCCAAACTGAACCCCCCTCCCTTTCTCCAGAGCATTATCTCATAGCCAGGGTTCAAATCCCCAAGAGGCAATTTCCATGAGGCTATAAGACCTGAACTGGAAGCTCAAGGGCAGAGGGGAAGGGAAGAGCCCTCACATGACCACCTGTCCTAGCTGAGCAGCCTCAGAAGGAACTAATATAGGTGGTCACCTGTATTACAAGAGTCATTGTAGAGGCTGGGGAGATAGCTCAGTGGCATAAGCACCCACTTGCAGGGACTGAGGTTCAATCCCCAGCACCACATGATAACACTGCCCCCAGATACACTGAAATGGCCACCAAGACCAGGTGTAGTGGCATACACCTGTAATCCCAATGCTGGGGAGGCTGAAAACAGGAGGATCACTACAAGCTGGAGTTGGTAGTGAGACCCTGTACCAAATACTTTAAAAAAAAACTTATCATGGTTTCTGCCATTCACAGGGGCTAGAAGGCCCTGCTGGGTCCTAGTGCCTGGGCCATACCCTCTTCCAGGATGGGGTCTGTGACCACAAAATCACATCCATCCTCTGCTCAAATGGTCCTGTGCCTCATCCACAGAACAAGTGCCAAACTCCAGATAGGAGCCCAAGGACCACATGAATCTGCATCCTCTCTCTTCATGTCCCCAAGGCACTGCAGTCCAAGGGCTTCTGCACACTGGCAGCTCAGCATGCACTGTTGCGGGGGGGCTACTCATGAGGACTTTCTTTGAGAAGCCTTCCTAATCTCCCACTGCACCCCTTTTGCTCTTTATTCTTCTCGGTAAGACTTACCACCATGGACATTACTGTATGCATTTACTTGTTTATTGCCCCTCTCTGCCCTACAATGTCAGCCTGTGAAGAAGGCAGAGACTCCTTGCTATTTTGATCACTGCTGAATCTCTAGTACTTCACAGCAATGATCATAGTGTGGGCACTTAAAAATCTGTGGAAAGCTGAGCATGGTGGTGCACACCTATAATCACAGCATTGTGGGAGGCTGAGGCAGAAGAATCACAACTTCAACTGCAACCTGGGCAACACAGCAAGATCCTGTCTCAAAATTTCAAAAGTGAAAAAAAAAAAAAAACTCTTGCCTTCGTTTTTACAAGAAGGTATCCCTAAGTAGTTTAAGCTTGCCTTGAACACACTATGAAGTACAGGCAGGTCTTGAACTCATGGCAATGCTCCTGAATGCTCCTGCCTTAGCCTCCTGAGTAGCTATGTGCCACCATGTGCTACCATGCCCAGTTTAAAAAAGACTGGGTGTGAATCAAGCAACTGCACTGAATTTAACAAAGTGTAATAGAAGGATCACACTTCAAATGCCTGCCATTCTGGTCTTCTAAATATGAACTTCCTGTCATGACATACCAGCTATTACTATACTGCCCTTTTTTTAAAGGGTAGTAAATGAAAAAAAGACAAAAAAAAAAAAAAATGTCACAAGACAGTCCTGCTATAATGCTACTATGCTATATATGGATGGATTTTTAAATATCTATGTAAATATATGGAAGTATTCATTCCTATTTTTTTAATTTTTTTTTCTTGTTAATATTCTATAGGGCTTAGAGTTTAGTACCTCAATACTTGATGGAAAATACACTTACCATGTTATACCTATGATGTCTGATATTTAGACTACTAGTGTGGGTAAAGTGAACTGCATATGTTGCAGGGTAATAATAAACTTCTCTTCTGGAGGGTTAACAACTTAAGTCTGCAGATCAAAAATTGGAGAAAAACAAAGGCTGCAAGGTCAGCCAACATTTGGCCCTAGCCTTTCAAGGTCAGTGAAGACTCAGGACATAGGAGAATTTGTATTGTAACATCATGTAACTCAGCAGTGTCCCAAATTTTCTGATCAAGGAGATTATGGGGCCACAGAGGAATGCGATTGATGATGTACAATGTGCCTAAGGAGAGTCACAGGGAGAGAAAACTTTCTCTCAGGCTTCCACAGAGAGCAAATTGGTCAAGCAATGGTCATCACTCATCCACATGGATGACACTGGCAAAGGATCTACAAAGTGCAGTAAGGGGTTCCAGGATAAACCCTGAGGGCACATGACTGACCTTATCTGATACAAAAGTTACATTCTTGTTATATAGGTCTTGCTTTAACTCAGTCTTAACCATCCAGCAGAAAAATATAAAAATGGAGGTATATAAAATAGTCATATTAATATAATGAGCTGTGAATGGCTCAAGTCAACAACTTCTGTGGATAACCAGCTTCTATTGTGGACTGCTGATTTGTATTGGATTGTTTTATTATTTAGCTATCTATGTTTTAAAAATCTGTTACATATGTATCGTTGTATGTTACCCTGTTTATGTCATTTTTCTTTGTTTTTGCTTCTATTTTTCACTCTTCAAGTTAAAATACAAATAAATTAAAAAAAAAAATCCTAACCATCTCAAGGAAAAAAAAAAAAAACAAAAAAACAAACACTGGGGATGTAGCTCTGTGCTAAGCTCCTAGGTTCAATCCTCACTACTACACACACAAATCTGTGAAATGAGTACATGTGGAGTGAACTCCTGTGCTCAGCAACTGCTCAAAATATGCTCAACTCCTATCCATGCTTCTCACAGCTGAGTCCTCACTCACCTCCTCTCACTGACCTGGTTTCAATGTCAGACTACATAGATGGGTTCTGGAGGCAGTAGGAAGCAGACTTGCACCTTCTGGAGCTGACACCATGAGCTGCGGCTCTTTCCTGGTGCTGTTGAGCTTCAGCACAGCAGTGACAAGAATCACTACAGGAGCTGGTCACCTTCCTTTGGACTTGGTCCTGCTACAGCTCAAGGAGGCTCTGCTCAGAAGGTGAATTCAAAGGCAGAAACCTGACAATGTCAGGTAGCATTTGCTTGTGGGAATTTTAGGGGAATTCGAAAGTATAGAGGGAAGCAGCTCCCTCATTGGTCACTGGCCACTGCCATGCTATTATCACTGGTCCATGCTTTGTATGGACAATTTGGCAAAAGTGATGAAAGAGAAAATATATATATGCTTGCAGAGTTGGACCAGAGACTTCTAAGGCAGGATGTCAACCTCAGCATTAGTGACATCTCAGGCTAAGTAACTCCTGAGCTGTCCTGTGCCCTCCAGGAGGTTTAGCAGCATCTCTAGTCCCTACTAAGCAAACAGCACACTCTCCCTAACTGAGACCATCAAAATGTCTTCAGGTATTACCAAATGTCACATGAGGGGGCAAAGCCACCCCCAGCTGGCTGGGACTGTTCTGTAGGTATCACTGCTGAAATAGGAAGTCTGTGAACAGCCTAACTGCACAATAGGTGCCTGGTGCTCTGTGATCGCTCCTATGATGCACTACTAGAACAGCTGGGCAGCACTGCCATGTGCCATGATCATGCAGTGCTCCACACCTACAAACCCAGCCCACATGAAAACACAATGTGGCAGGCACTCTCCTCTCTATAAAGAAACAGAAGCACACATGGAAATGACCTGCCCCTCCCTCCTGAACAGAGAGCCCACAATCCCTAGTGGCCTGGCTTCACCAGCACACTGGGCTGCTTGGGAGGGAAGGACATAGCACAGCACCTGGCCTCAGAGGCTCAGGTCTCTTGGCAACCACCCTAGGCCCTGGTGACAAAGGTGCCCAACAGAACTTTCAGTGAGAATGCTCTCCTGAAACACACACACACCCCTCAGTTCTACCATGTGCTCACTTTTCCTCACACTGACATAACTGAACTACCTCTCAGCCTAACTAAGCCTTGCGCATGACATTCATCTGCGGCCCTTTTAGAAAAATCAGTTACTGGATAAATAGGGGCCTTAATGGGACACAGTGTTCTAGACTTCAGGCCACAAGGAAGATCACAGACATTTAAATACCACATGCACAGAAAAACAAATCAGGAGGAAATGTGCTAACAGAGTCTGAATCCCAAGTGCAGGGTTCACAGTGGCCTCAGGAACTAAACACCAGATGTCCACCCTCAGTCTGCCACTGGCTGTGGGGCCTTGGGCAAGTCACTGTCCCTCTCCCCATCCATACAGGAAAAATAATAAGAGAATTGACCTTCAAGACTTTAGGGAAGCCGGGCATGGTGGCATATGCCTGTAATCTCAGCACTTGGGAGGCTGAGGCAGGAGGTTTGTTGTGAGTTCGAGACCAGCCTGAGCTACAAAGTGAGCTTAAGGCCAGCCTGAACTGCGTAGTGAGACCCTGTCTCAAAAAGACAAAAAAAAAAAAAAAAAAAAAAAAAAAAAAAAAAAAAAAAAAAAAAAAAAAAAAAAAAAAAAGACTTTGGGGACTAGAAAGCTCGATCCACAGAAAGTCCTCCCAGCAGCCCACTCTCATTATGATCATGACTTCTTCCTGAGGGTGGAGACATGGAACTTCACTTCCCAGGCTGTGTATTTCTGAACATGTGAATCTGTACCTATTCTGCCTCCTTGGTGAGAAGGTGGTGCAAAAGAGGCATCGTTCGTCACCACTGCCTGCCACCTATCCCATCTGGCTCCTTGGAACAGGTGGGACTGGGGGCAGGATGAGGGTGTGGGCAGGCTTCAAAAGAAATGGGGACAAGAATAAGCATCAGAACAGCTTTCCCTGTCTTCTCTGCTGCCCCCACACACACCTTCCTCCACACTGCCACCCAAGGCCTTACAGCACCAACAGGAATCATGTCAAGCACACTGAGAGTACTGGGCAAAGCCAGCAGCATCCTCCAAGCACAGCTCTGACCCTACCCAGGGCCTCTCAGGTACCCACAGGGAATATCCAAGGCCCTTTAATGAAGGCTGCCAGCACCCATCTGCCTTGCCCTTTTTTTTACTCTGCAGCATCAGCAGTCAGGTAGCTCCAATACATGCCATTTCCCCTTCGAGGCTCTTTGCCTTCACCCAGGGCATTGGCACATGCTCTCACCTGCCCAATCAATCTGACTGCCCCTCTCCCACACCAAGGGCTAAGCCTGCTGCAGCACCTCACTCCACTGCCCAACTACCTGCACCATTATCTGGGTAACATAGTCTCCCCCACTGGACTGAGAGCTCTATCAGGCAGTGAGAGTCTGTCCAGGTCCCCACTGTATCCCCAGCCCTGGCCAGCACAGGTCAAGCCCAGAGCTTTAATTAATTCCAGAAGGAGATGGCAAATAGAACCACAGCCTTTGTGCTCAGAGTTTTGCCATGTGAAGGTGAAACAAGAACCTCTCCATTCAGCTCACTCCACAAATATGGTATCAACTTTGTATCAGCACTGCCAGGCCCCCAAGGATGTAAACACTGACCAAAACAGAACCCCTGTTGTTCAGGGTCGGGGAGACAAGTGGCAAAATAAATAAGCAATTTACACAGTATCTCCAAAGCTGACAACTGTTAGGGAGAAAGGCAGCATATGGAAGATTAGGTATGTGGGAAGCAGGGAGGGGCTCTGATTTCATACAGGGTGGTCTCAGAAAGGCTCACCAGGACGGTGACAACTGAACCAAATGCGAAACAGATGGGATTCACGTGGAGACCTGGGTGAGAGCATTCCAGGCAGAAGAGGGAGCACAGCCACAGGGTGCATGAGCAAAGCTGCTCTAGGAGATGGTGGTGGGGAGGCAGGAAGCTGGAAGGCAGCAACCACGAGAGCCAGGCGCTCCCTTCAATGAGACGGAGAAGCAAGCATGGGGAGAGGCAGCTGAAGCAGGCAGGAGAGGAAGGCAAATCAACCATCCACCCAATCCTGGAGCACAGGCCCTCAGTGAGGCACAGACCACTCACTGCACAGCCTTCTTAGCCAGTTGTCATAGCCAGAATAGCCCTGTGCACTGGCCTGACACCTACCTTGTTCCTCAGTTGGAAATCACAGAAATACATTTAACATATGAAAAAACAAAGAACTCTGAGTAGCCATAGCCAGAGGACGGGATGACAGGATTCCCATTACTTAACTCCTGAGCCTTCACATTCCTGCTGCTCCCTGAGACAGTCATAGCCCTTCTGACCTCACCTGTTCCCTCTGACCCTGGCTGACCCTCCCTGACCATCTTGAGCCAAGCTGAACTGCCTCAACACACACACACACACACACACCCCATGTGCACATGTGCTGTTCTGCATCACCACTATCTCCCTCCCTCATGGGGTCTCTGAGCTGAAAAACAGCCTGGCTGGCCAGAATTCCCCACTTCATCTCAGAGATTCTGAGAAGGGTTTAACCAAGGCTTGGACAAAGGGTGATCAAAAAATAGGATGAGTATTTAAAAACTTTTTTACAGGGGGTAGGGCTATAGCTCAGCAGCATAGCGCCTGCCTGGCAATAGCAAGGTCCTGAGTTCAATTTCCAGTTTAAAACAAACAACAATTTTTTTTTTTTTTTTTCAGTGAAAGGCACACTGCCTGTAGATACAAAGTTGGAGCAGCTTGATGTCCTGAACCAATTCAACACATTTACATTCCATGGTCCTTCTGACTTCAGGAATGAGCCAGAAGTCACTCGGTGCCTGATCAAGTAAAGATGCGACAGACATACCAGCCTGACAGAAACTGCCATAAATGTTTTCAATCAACTCAGGACACAGAGACAGCCAAGACAGTTCTGAAGACATTGATGAAAAACAATTACCAGAACTGCTTTAAAAGGGACAAGCTGGGGGTATCATATATCTATAATCCCAGCACTCACAAGGCTGATGCAGGATTACTGCAAGTTCAAGAGTAGCCTGGGCTACACAGGGAGCTCAAGGGGGGCTTCATGGCAATGTGTCTTTTACTGTAATACATTTTATTTACGTTTTAAAATGTAAACATTCACCATATTTTTCAATCACACCACATACTCAGCACGCACTCAAGAAGTGCCAAGCATCAAAATAATATGAATCCTCCCAACACTCTGAGAAGTAGGTGATTTTATAGAGAGGGCCGAGAGCAGTGCACGAGAGGAGGGGTAGGCTGCACCTGCACAGGGGGATAAAGGTCACTGGGCATCAGAAAGTGCCACACACAGTAGAGAAACAGCATTTTTACTTTTATTTCATTTTAATTCATAAAATTGCATATGGGGGCTGGGGAGATAGTTCAGTAGAATAAGTGCTTGCCTGGCAAGTGCAAGGTCCTGAGTTGAATCCCTGGTACAGCAAAAAAATGCAAATAGCCACATGTGGCCAGCAATACCCTCATGTAGGTACAGCTCTAGAGACCCCTCTGTGTTTCTGAGATACCTAAGGCAGGAAGAATGTGTGGGAGCCTCTTCCGCCACAGTGGGCAGGCACCCTAGCCTGGTTACAAGACGCTCCCTTGCTCTCTCCAGCACACCTAGAACTGAAGCAGGACTCACATGCACAAATTCACCCCTCAAATCTAGTCCTCCACCCTTCTGTCTACCACTTCAAGGGTGCACCAGGCACTTTTCTAAACCCCTGCTTCCTCAGCTCACAGACACGATTAAAGACCAACAGAATCACACACAGGCTGGTGTTACCTCCAAATGTAATTTTTGGACAATGCTATCATCACGGGGTACCATGATGATACCTCCGTGACCAGCTGGGGAGAGGCAGCAACTGCACGACAGCCCTCTCTGAAGCTACTTGCACAAGTGCCTTCCTGAGCCACCTTCAAGACCAGGGAGGTGGTGTATGTTAATACAGTCACTAGGTGCTTAGGACAAAAAACACCCAGGCCTGTATTAGCTTTCACGTAAATGAAATACAATGCCACCAAAAAGTCTACAGATGCTTCTCCTTAATCCTTTGCACATATCTGAAAACCTGGGCTGTGTGAGACCCAGTCTCTGAAGTAAAGCCCAGTCTGCTCTTTACCCTCACCCATCCCCTAGGCTACCTGAATCCAGCCAGCTCCTGGCACAGTGTCTTTCCACGTACCTCCCTGTTCTCCTGCTAAAGTCCTGGCTCCTCATCGTAGCAAGGGTCCTAAGCCCTGCTACCCTCCCCCTACAACACCCTCAGCTCCAAGGCACCAGAGCTGGGCACACCCATACCCCACAGGCCTCCAGGCTCAGGCTGAGGCAGGAGACTTGCCTCCTCAAGTCTTCCTCTCCTCCTGCTCGAGCTTGGTCTTTTCTCGGCTTCCCTCCCTGCTGGGCTCAGTGCTGTTCTCCAACATCCAGAACTACACGTTCAATAAATATTTGTGACGGAGTATAATACATCAAGGACCAAAAAACAACCAGGGGCTGGCCCCTGTTGCTACTTAGGAATCAAATCCTAAGGCAGGAGGGGGAGAGCCCTTGCCGCTGGGGAAAGGAGACTCAAGGCCAAGGCTACGTGGCCAAAGCCCATCTCCAGATCAGGCCTGAAACAGAAGCATTTCCAGAATTACTGAGGCCTATTGGGCACCAGCTCAGTCTATAAGAGAAAGCAAGGGAAAATTCACCTACGATGACTCTAGTAACAGCAGCCACAGAAGTAACACCAACCTTTTTTTTTTTTGGTGGTACTAGACCTTGAACCCAGAGCCTCATACATACTAGCCATGGGCTCTATCACTGAGATATATTCCCAGTCCTTCTTATTTCACTTTGAAATAGGGTCCCACTAAATTGCCCAAGCTGACCTAGAACTTGCAATCCTCCTGCCTCAACCTATTAGCAAAAGAATTTTGGAGGGGCAATTTTACAAAGGCAGTTGATGAAGGGGGAGAACTGAGATACACTCTGTTAGTGTACTAATTCCCCCAAAATGAATGAAATCATTATGTACAGCAGCCACATACTAATAAAAAATAAAAATTTTAGCTGGCCATGGTGGCACATACCTATAACCCTAGCAATCCAGGAAGTTGAGGCAGGAGGATCACCTCATGAGACCAGCCTGGGCTACACAGTGAATTCCAGGTCAACCTGAGCTATATAGTGACTACAGGGTCTCAAAAACATAAAAGGTAAAAAAATAAAAATAAAAAAGATTAATACCATAAATTAGAAGAGCTGGCATGTAAACCCAGCACTTGGGAGGCTGAGACAAAAGGATCATAGTGAGTTTGAGACCAGCCTGGGCTACAAAGTGTACTCAAGACCAGCCTGAACTGCATAGTGAGACCCTGTTTCAGAAGTACAAAACAAAAAAACAGAAGACATATAGATAACATGTACTTTCTGATGTAAAGTGATTAAGAAGACATTTCACTTATTTTTTTCCTAAATTTAAAAAAAAAATACCAGTAGGATATGCAAAAAAAAACAGATTAAAAACCAAACTGAGGCATCTACCTGGCAAGCACAAGGTCCTGAGTTCAATTTCTGGTACCAAAAAAAAAAAAAAAAAAAAAAACACTGAAGGTTATTCCACCAAAGAGCAACTGAATAATTCCCCAAACTCAGCGCTAACAAGTAAAGGAAATTTGGGCCAGGGAGATGGCTCATTGGAATAAGTGCTTCCCTGGCAAGTGCAAGGGCCTGAGTTCAATCCCCCGTTCTGGAAAAAAAAAAAATAATAATACAATAAAATAAAGGTAACTGCCTCTGCTCAGGGAGCCAAGTGAGAGGTGAAAATCTGATACAATGCGGGATCCTAAATTAGATACACATAAAAAAAATTACTAAAAGCCAGCCAAATAGCTCAGCTAATTAAAACACCTTCAAGTAGGCACAGGAGTCAGGGGTTTAATCCCTGGGCCTGCTCCTAGGACATGCTGAGATGCTGACTGAGACTGGGTGTGATGGCACAAGCCTGTAATCCCAGCACTTGGGAGGCTGTAAACAGGAGAATCACTGTAAGTCTGATCTAGTAGTGAGACTCTGAACACCCTGTAGACCCTTCCCTTAAAAAGTTAGAAAAAAAAAAAAAGACTACTGAAAATAGAAACCCAAACAAAATCTTAATAGCAATTATGAAAAAAAGGCAGCCTGACCTTGGATCCAACTGGGTTCAAGTTTCATGTCTATCATTTACTTATACTTTGACTTATGACAAATGCAACAGCTTCCCTATGACTTTGTTTCCTCGCCTGTAAAATGAGATGGCCCCAGCACCAGGACTAAGGAGAGCTGATGTGTTCAGCTTTGGAGCTGAGCCCAGCAGAGAGGCTCTTGGCTAAGGACTCCCAAGAACACTGGCACGCCTGTCATCCCAGCACTCTGGAGAGGCTAATGCAGGAGAATCCCCAATTGAAGCCCAGCCTGGACAACCTAGTGACTTACCAAAACCATGCCTCAAAATTAAAAAGTAAACAGGAAGTGTAGTACACACCTGTAATCTCAGCATTCAGGAGACTAAGTCAGGAAGGTCAAAAGTTTGAGAGCAGACTGGGCCATATAATGAGTTCAGACCAGCCTGAACTACATAGCAAGATTTTTTTTTTTTTTTTTTTTTTTTTTTTTTTTTTGCGGGACCAGGGATTGAACTCAGGCCCTTGCACTTGCCAGGGAAGCACTTATTCTCCCTGGTCCCTGCATAGCAAGATATCTTGTCTCAAAAAATTAATTAGGCAAGGTATGGTGGTGGTGCACACTTATAATCCCAGCCTCTGGGAGGCTGAGGCAGGAGGATGGCCCCAAGTTCAAGGCCAGCCTGCACTAAAGTGAGTTCAAGTTCAGCATGAACTGCACAGTGAGACCATGTCTCAAAACCTAAAGAAGTAAAAAAGCAGTAATGAAAAACTTAATAAAGGGCCAGGGAGATGGCTCAGTGGAATAAGGGCTTCCCTAGCAAGCGCAAGGGCCTCAGTTCAATTCCTGGTTCCTCCAAAAATGAAAGAGAGAGAGAGGAAGGGAAGAAGGGAGGGAGGGAAGGAGGGAGGGAGGGAGGGAGGGAAAAAAAAATTAAATTAAAAAATGTAAAGGGCTTGGCTGTAGAGTTCAGTGTGAAGACCCTAGGTTTAATTCTTAGTACCAAAATAAAAAGAATAACACTAGTATGCTATGCGCCTTTCTGTGCCTGTTTCTCATTTACAAAACAGGCTGACAACACTGCCTACCCTCTGGGCTATGAGCAGGTTTACAGTGCTAACATAAGAGGGGTACTTGAAGCAGCTCAGTGCACAGCCTTCCCTGGCAGGCACCTCAGCTAACTGGCCCTCCACGCTCCCAAGGCTCCAGCCTCAAAGCCACTCTGGCAACTGACAAGCGCAGGCTGGCATCCCCAGAACCCTTCTGTACTCTCAGGGGCCCAGCAGGCCCAACCATCTCCAGCAGCAGCAGTGGTTGCACAAATGAATCATGAACCGTCTCAGAATGTGGTGAATTCAGACACAGCCCCACTGAGAGCAACATCCCAACTTCAGGTGAGCAAGCTGCACCTCAGAGGTGGACCAGAGCTCCCCAGGTGCCATGGTGAGGGGCTCTGGAAGTGGGCTCTCCACTATCAGCCACCTCCCAGACAGTTCAATGGGGGACGGCACTGAAAGCATGAGGATGAGGCACCTAAGAGCAGACCGGCCAGGAACATGGCAGTAGCACCCGCCTGTTCAGAAGGGCCCATGAGATGGCAAACCCAGGAAAGTGGATTTCTGGCCTCACCCTTAGGAACGTCTGAGGACAGATGGACGAGTTTTCCGGGCAGGGCGGCTGGGCTGGAAGAACTTCCTGCAAGGACCTCTCTGACACGAAGTCTCCTCTTAGCTGGACCTGCCTTGCTGCCTCTACTCGGCATGCCCAGGGCGCCCAGGCCCTGCTGTGGATGCCGAGTTGGCAGTGGGTCCTGCCCCAAGGGGACTAGACTGAGATCCCACCCTGTGCCCCTCCCAAGTGCCCTCCCTCTCTCTCTCCCTCCCTCCCTCCCAGTTCTGCTCCCAGGCGTCTTCCCCTGCTGGGCCTCTCACTGCTTGGCTGGCTATCCAGAAGAGCCTGCCACGGAACCACCCCACCGTGCAGTGCTGAGGCCCAGTGGCTGAGGGCCTTTTGCTAAGAGCTCGGGGAAGCTAAAGAGAGGCCCAGAGAGGGGTGTCTCTGGGTATTCAAGAGGTCTGAGATCTACTGCAAAGACAGTACTTTCTAAGCCTTAGGGATGCAACTCAGAGGTGTGACTAGAAGTCACCCTCACCTAGGGTTACAAGAACCTTTGTGTACCAGGGAGACCCTGGTACCAGAACACCTAAATTCACTACCTGGCCACAGCAATTCCAATTAGGGGACCTGATGTAGCTTAGAGGGTCTCACTACCATCAAGTGGGAATCACAGCCAATCTTCCTGGATCCACTGGTTCCCTGGATCCTGTCAGGACTCCCTCATGGCACTCCAGGCCCACCCCACATGATCTCCTTGGGGTGACACTCCTTGATTACTCAGCTAAAAGACAGCAACATCCCTACCCTTTTTCTCCTGCCTCTTCACCCCCACCTCCTCATCCTTCCTTCATAAATCCACAATCTGGGGGTCGGACTGATGACTCAGTAGAATAAGCGTTTGCCTGGCAAGCTCAAGGGCTTGAGTTCAACCCCTGGTTCCACAAAAAAAAAAAAAAAAAAAACACAAAACAGGTTTTTCAATCCCCAGTACCACAAAAACAAAACAAACAAACAAAAAAAAACACAATCTGATATATGCCACAGAGCTGTTAGCTTGGTACCTGTCTTTGCTGGAGGGTAAAGACATAAGCCAGCCAATCTAAATCAGGTGCTATGCCAGGCACACTGCAGGTCCACAGGCCCACCAGCTGAGTGAGGGCCCACTGTGGCAAGGATGATCTCTATCAGCATGGCTGCTCTTCCTGCTATCAGCACAGAGCCCTCTAGCCCTCTCACTCAAGGTAACAGCCATAGGCTCTAGGAACAGAGTGTAAAAACCACAGAAAAGGGAGGTGATCACTGAGTCTCTGCAGTCATAAGGCAGTGATTCTGCTAAAGGGGAAAGTGGCAGGCATGTGAAACTATCTCCTGGCACAAGCTTAGGAACTCAAGGCCACAGTGACTCTTTTTTTTTTAATGTACTTAGTCGGACTCAGACTCTAATGATCCTCCTGTTTTATATCTTCCAAGCTCTGGGATTACAGACATGTCACCACACCTAGTCTCAGCATGCCCTAGGGGCACGGCCAGCAGGACAAACCAGGGATCGAACCCTAAGCAAGCATTTTAGTCTACTGAGCTATCAGATCAGCGCTGGTATTTTTTGTTTTTGTTTTTGTTTTTTTTGTTTGTTTGGTTTTTTTTTTTTTTTTTTTTTGAGGAACCAGGGATTCAACTGAGGCCCTTGCACTTGCCCGGCAAGTGCTTGTTCAACTGAGCTATCTCCCCAGCCCCTCGTTTTTGTTTTTAATGTTTTTGGTGCAGAGTCTCACTGCACAGCTTGGACTCACAATGATCCTCCTATTTTCAGCTACCTAAGCAGTGGTACTATAGGCGTGCTCCACCACAGCCTGTCTGGGTGGCCAGCTCAGTGCACCTAGGGGTGGGGCCAGAGGGACATGTGGTGTGGAGGGTTGAACCCCAGTCCCTACACTGGCCTAAGCAGGCCCTTAAGTCTTCTGAGCTATCCTGCTGGCACTCACTGTGACTTTTTTTTTTTTTTTTTTGTCTTTTTGAGACAGGGTCTCACTATGCAGTTCAGGATGGCCTCGAGCTCACTTTGTAGCTCAGGCTGGTCTCGAACTCACAACAATCCTCCTGCCTCAGCCTCCAAAGTGCTGGGATTACAGGCCTGCGCCACCACACCTGGCTCATCATTATGACTTTCTGATATCCAAGTTCTACCCAGTTTGCTTCTGCTAAACTCCACTCATTCTCTAGCTGTTGACAAGGCTCTAAGAGATCAGCTCTCCTGTCCTCATCTGGCTCTTTCCTCGTTTTCCCTGCCCAGTCACACAGTCCCTGAAAAGCCAGCCTCTGTACCTACCAAGTCTTGTCCTCCCTTTAGACCTTTGTACTGTAGCTCCTCCAGCCATGACTGCCCTGCCTTATTCTGCCTACTCAGGATGCCATCTAAAGAAGCTCCCTGTTAACCCCTACTTCCTAGTATGAATTCATGGCCTAGTATCATTTGGATTGCCAGCATTTACATTTTTCACACTGTTCTCTCCCCACCTCCATGAAGACAAACTTTGAAGAGTGCATGCCCACATTCCCAGAACCTGATGCAATGCAGGTACATGGCAGATGCTCAGTAAGTGGTCGGAGATTTTGTTTTGTGTTTAATTTTTGATTTGTTTGGCTTTTTTTTTGGGGGGGGGGCTCCAGGGATTGAACTCATGACCTTGTGTTTGCCAGGCAGATGCTTAAACCACCGAGCTATCTGCCCAGCCCACTGGTGGCAAATTAACAAAAGCCTTTTTTAACCTCCATATTGCCCACATGGACCTAGCAGCCCACACCCTTTGCCCAATCCCACACTCCATATCATTGAAGGGGCTGTGCAAGAGACCCAACAAAGTACACAGGAGAAGGGCAAGTACAGAGCCTACCATCTGGAGAGGATCCATAATGTCGACCTTGCCAGGCACAGCAATGCATACCTGTAATCTTAGCACTTGGCAGGCGGAGGCAAGAATTGCCACAAGTTCAAGGCCTAGGGTCCATGGTGAGTTCAAGGCCACCCTGGACTGCACAGCAACACCCTGTCTCAAAAGACAAACAAATAATGTCTACCTTAAAGGAGCCCAAAGAGCTACACAGAGGGGGAGGGGCCCAGAAGCTACTTTTACTTGATCACCTAACCCTTCTACTTTGCATCTGGAAGATGGAGGTGTTAATGTCAGCCCAACCTTTCTAATACCCTCTGACAAAGTTCTGTAAACTGGCAGGGCCTTCAAGGTCCTACCAGAAATAAGAATCATAATCCCTAGCCAGGCATGATGGCACACTCCCATCGGCTTGAGCTAAAGGAGGCTCACCTTGGGAGGCTGAGGTAGGAGGATCACCTGGAGTTCAAGGCCAGGTGGGGTACAAAGCTGAACTCAAAGCCAAACTAAACCCACAGTGAAGCCCTGTATCAAAAAAAAACACATACACAAGAAAAAAAAAAAAATTGGAACTGCTAAGATACACTGAGCGTGCACCTGTGTCCATCCCTTGCCTCAAGCAGAGTTGTTCCTGCAGGCCTACTGACCTGCCAGTGGTGTTAAGTGCTTTCCAAAGGAGCCCACGTAGCATTCTCAATATCAGGTGGGAATTACCACAGCTCCCTTTCGAGGACAAAAGGCATTCTGGAGGGTTGAGGAGCCTGTGCAAGGCCACACAACCAACAAACAGCAGGGCTGGATTTGAATGACTCTAGAGCACTGGAAACCAGGACATCAAACATCTGGGTCCTGGCTGAGGCCTGGATCCCAGGACACCAAAAAGAACATAGGGTGGAAAGTGGTGAGGAAGGGTGTCCCAGGACTGTACATAACTGTGACTTCCACTGAGACTGCCATAGTGCCAGGAATGACTGGAGGAACTTCCTGTAGATTCACCCACTGAGTCCTCACAACAGGTGCTTTTCTCAGCCCATAGCGCAGAAGAGAACACTGAGGTCCAAGGTCACACAGCCAAAAAGGTGAAAACACCAGCACTCACACCCATGTCCACATTCACATCCCGCCTGGAACACAGGTCCCAGGAGATTGCCCTGCAGAGCAATCTCTTCCTCCTCCCAGCAACACCTGACCAAAACTAAAAGGAGTCCTAGCTCAGTTCTGAGGAGGCACTAACCTCCCCCAGAAAGCCCAGAAATGCTGGACAGGCCTGAGGCAGAGCACTCAAAACATCCCCAGGCTCAGGGACAAAGGGAGGAGTCAAGGAGACAGAACCTCATTCCAGCCTGGGACCTGCAGAGCAGTGTGTTATCAGGGACTAAGGGACTTCTGTTCTTAGGGCTCCAGGGGAAGTCAATTCCTCCTCCAAGACTTGTAACTTCAAGAAGAAGACATAAACACATCTACTCACAAAAAAGTCACTACAGTCACCCATTAACAACAGGACCATTTGGAAGTCCAAATGGGCAAAGAGTTCACATCTTAGCTGTACTTCCAGACTTAGGAGGAAATAATTTCACCTCACAGTTGAGTGCCTTCGTTGCCTCATCAGTGAAACAGGTATCATTCTTCTATCCCAGTCATGGGACTTAAAGCAGGCAGAACCATAGGTGTGATTTTATTGCTGTTGTTTTTTGGGGTTTTTTTTTTGTTTTTTTTTTTTTTTTGATACTGGGTCTCACTATATAGTTTAGGTTGGTCTTGAGCTCACTTTGTAGCCCCGGCTGATCTCGAACTTCTGATGAGCCTCCTGTCTCAGCCTTCCAAATGCTTGGATTACAGGTTTGCACCATCATGCTCAGCTTGTAGGTATCTTTCAAGGCTAAATGTCCAAAAATCCTGTCACCTGTCCAACATGGGATAAATGCTCAAGAAACACAGAATAACTGGAAATGATGCCTCTTTGAGTCTCAGTTTTCTCTTCTAAAAGCAAGATAGTGTCTGCCATTATAGAATGAGTGTTCAGCAAGTCAACCTATGTGAAGCATCTCAGTGAGGTACACAGAATGTACTCACTTAATGCCAGTCATCAACTTTCATGGCCACTGCTGCTGCTAACTCCACACAAACCTTCTAAATGCTAGCAGAAGTGGACTAGAACAATAAACCCCTAGTGGAGGAAAACCACAGAAAGCACCCACTGCCTCAATGACTCAGGAGACCTTTCTCTCCAGGAACTATGACCTATGTTAACCAGTCAGCTTGAAAACCACTGCTGCACACCAGAGGTCACTGTCTGCCCCCTTGACCATAACATGGGCCCAGTCAATTGGATCAATGAGGGACTTCAGGCGGTCCTTCTGGAAATTCAGACCTAGGGCAAGGGTGACAGGGTAGGCCAAGGTCACAAACTGGCCTAGGGAGCAGGGGCAATGACCACACACTTGCAGAATTGGCTGCTTCTGGCACTAGCCCAAAGAGCACAATGAGAAACAGATCTGTGGGAAATCTGACTGTCCCAAGCCCTTCAAAACAGCCTTCCTATCCGGGCATGGTGGCACATGCCTGTAATCCCAGCACTTCTGGAGGCTGAGGCAGAAGGATTGTTGTGAGTTCGAGACCAGCCTGAGCTACAAAATGAGCATAAGGCCAGCCTGAACTGCATAGTGAGACCCTGTCTCAAAAAGACAAAAAAAAAAAAAAAGTCTTCCTCCAGGGCTGGACTGAGCCTAGCCAGTGGCACCTTACTCAAAGTCCCCTTGGCTTACACAGAGTGGAACAGCTGTGAAAACAGCTCTAGGTCTCACTTCCAGGCCAACTGTTATCATTCAACTGGTAGGGAGCAGTAAACAAGACTGGCTGTAACTAGGAGACACAAACAGCCTCTGGCCCAGAATGGGGTTTGCTTGCAGTGGTCTGCCTGGTGCCTGGACCCTCCATACCTACTGCCTACCAAGGTCAGGGAGGGGTATAATTCTTGGTGCTTCTCTGGGAAGAGTGGACAAGGCTGAATAGCAGTTCAATTTGAATCCCTAGTTACTCCAGCACAGGCCTTTGCTGAGCCCCAAGAAGTCTCCAAGTGAGAAATGGGGTCTCAGAATCCTGATAAGCAAGCTGAGCCTTTAGGGCCAGGGACACAGCTCCTCAAATCCAAGCCCAGTACCCTCTCCCCTCCCTAACAGGGTGCCTAAGGTTCAGAAAATTTCAGTGACTTCCAAGGCCTACCTCCTACAACCCCGGAAGAAAATTTGCCAAAGGATGTCCTACACACCTTAAGTTAAATCATCTCAGAGGATTCTGGAGTTGCGAGCAGACTACTACAGGGTTCAAAGCACACAGTAAACATCCAGTTCTCTCCAAAGTTATTAAAGTTCAACAAAGGGAGTTTCGCATAAACGCCCACTCCGACATATTAAATACAGGAAGCTGGAACCCCTCCTCACCGCTCCGCATCACAACCCCCGCAAAGTACGCCCCTAAACACCCACCTGAGCCTCTCTTGCCCCCTGCTCCCTGCCCCTCAAAGGATATAAATATCACAGCCCTCCTGCCCCGACATAGTTCTCCTCTATGTTCTCAGGTTGGCTCCCCCGGGGCATCGGTGGTACAGCCCAGGCGGCCCCATCCCAGACACTTTCGCTACTGGTCCCTCTCCAGAAGCCCCCATCCCTCTAAATACATAGTGGAACTGCTCCCCCATCCCCAATACGGCACAGTCTTCTCCCTTACACACAGCGAACCCCTCGAAGGTTTAGTATTTGAACCCCCGGGCATGATATCGCCCACAGCCCTCTAGCGCGGGCCCCAGACCCTCAGTGGTTTGGCCCTCGCAAGCCCAGTAAGCTCCCCACGCCACTCCAGAGGTTCAGCCCGCCCCGGCCGTGGCCGCCAGCAACCCAGCCCCCCCCCCCCCGCGCGCCTGTCTAGTGCCCCCGCCCCCGCGCGGCCACCCCCACTCATTTCCGGAAGGGGGGGCTCGAGGACCACGGTCCCCGCCCGGCAGGCACGGGTGGTACGGCCCAGCGCGGCACCGCGGGGGGCCCGGACGCGACCAACG
>PVKA01005197.1:0-49491 GCA_004027165.1 Ctenomys sociabilis | reverse complement strand
CGGCCGCCCAGACTCTCCGGCGGGGTTCTACCCCCGCCCATCGCCACGCTGCGCTTCTCCCGCTCCTTGTGTTTCCTGGCGGCGGCGGCGACGCCTTCTCGGAGCCAGGCCCAACGGCTCGCGCGGCGCGGCCCCCCCCGCCCCCTCCCCCCAGCCCCCGCTTACCGCCCCCTCCCACCCTCCGGCCGGAAATACCGCCTTCTTCAGCCACAAACAGGAAGTGACGAACAAAGAGCGAAGGAACGGCCCGGAGGGCTCCAGAGCGCAAACGCGAGAAAAGGAGGCAGTGGGCTCTCAGGGCGCCTGCGTACTACATTAGGCAATTTGGAACTGAGTAAGTAATCAGCCTAATTTAGGCGCGAAATGAAAAAGAGGTAATGATGCGCAGGCGCAGTAGTACACTGACGCCTTTCCCTGGAGGCCAGCCGCAGTGATTATTTCCCGGCAACCCCTGGTCCTTATTTACATACGCTTTGACTGTGCGGTCCGT
Organism: Ctenomys sociabilis; assembly: GCA_004027165.1. NCBI lineage: Eukaryota > Metazoa > Chordata > Mammalia > Rodentia > Ctenomyidae > Ctenomys > Ctenomys sociabilis. The sequence goes on along the minus strand of PVKA01005197.1, from coordinate 49,001 downwards.
ACGTAGGTTCGTAGGCTCTTAAAGGGCCCGGGAGCACTCGTTAGAAAGGATTGTTTCCCAATGTGTCTGTATGGGTTGAGCTTTAAGATTCTGAAGCCACCCCACCTCAGATTTGAATTTTCTTCTGGTTGATGACTCCTTTTTTATTTTTTTCCTGAGACAGGGTCTCGCTCTGCAGCTCACGCTGGCCTTGAGCTCACTTTGTAACTCAGGCTGGTCTGGAACTACAAGTGTAATCCCAGATATAGCGTGCGCCATCATGCCCGGTTTATGAGCAGACTGTTAAACCTTTTGGGGGGGGGCCTGGGAGATAACTCAGTAGACTAAGCGCTTCCCCGGTAAGTGCAGAGCCCTGAGTTCAATCCCCGATTCTTAAAAAAAAAAAAAAAGTTTTAGGGGGGCCGGGGAGATAGCTCAGAAGGGCCTGAGTTCAATCCCCGGTTCCGCAAAAAAGAAACCGTTTTTTGTGCCTCATTATCTACATCTGCCAAATGGAATCACTGAGAGGTTGGATTATTTTATAGAAACAATGGTTTTTAATCAATATTAAAACCTTTGACTCCAAAATATCAGTGCCACCTGCTGACTATAAATATCCAAAGACATCTATGCTATTTGTTAAGGAGCAACTTGGTGTCTCAAAGGCCTTAAAATCGCCTTAAGAAGCCAGGCATGCAGGGGCGGGGGGCGCACCCCTAATCCCAGCACTTGGGAGGCTGTAAACAGGAGAATCACTACGAGTTTGATCTAGTAGTGAGACCCTGTAGACTTTCAAGCACAAGTTTGAGCCTATCCTGAGCAATTTAGCGACAGTTTAAAAGAAAAAAAGCCAGAAGAATATACAATGTAAAAACCCTGGGTTCAATCCCCAGTACCAAAGGGAAGAGGAGCAGAGTTTTACAGGTACTGGCCAGCCTCAGAGGTAGGGTGCAAGACAGCTGCTAAACGTCTAGCTCCAAACACTTTGTTTACAGTGGTTTGGGAAATAGTTGCTAGTTTCTAAGTTTAGGTTCAGTATGCCAAAAAATTTGAGAAGTAGGCATTGATAAGTGGGAATAACGCTGGGCTGAGAGTTGAATCCTGGGTCTACCTCCATCTGGAGAAGGGATTCAGGTGCATGTAGCTTAGGCCTAGGCCTTAGTTTCTCCAAAGGTATGTCAATGCTGGAACTACCTGTTCATTGGTTTTCCACTGGAAACTCGTTCCAGGGGTACCTTCTTGTCACATGTTAATAACTGATGGGTGCCTCGCCTTCCACATTACTGACCACTGAGCCAGTTACTGACTGGTGACAAGTTTTTCTCTCCCATGGATGGATAGCCCCAGAAGAAAAGAAACCTGGATTGTCTTAGTTATCACTGTGTACCCACAGTACTACCCTGCACAGAGGTGGTGGGTAGAGCGGGCCCTTGTTTTAAGAATTAACCTTTCTCCAGGCATGGTGCTGCACATCTGTAATCCCATCACTGCAGAGGCTGAGGCCAGAGATTACTTCGAAGCAGCCTGATCTTCACAGAGCGAACATATCTCAACAAAATGAAACAAATAGCAAAAAAAAATAAAAAATAAAAACCACCAGGGAAACAACAACTAGTCATGCTAGTGGCACAGTTCTGTAATCACAGCACTTTAAGAGACTGAGGCAGGAGGATCAAAATTTCAAACGTTTTTCTGGGCAATTTACTGAGACCCTAATTTTGTTTTTTTGCAGTACCAGGGATCAAATTTGGGACCTTGGGGACCAGGGAGATGGCTCAGTGGAATAAGTGCTTCCCTGGCAAGTGCAAGGGTTTGACTTCAATCCCTGCCCCCCCCCCAAAAAAAAAAAAAAAAAAAAACTTGGGACCTTGCACTTGCCAGGCAGGCATGGCACATATGCCACTGAGCTATAACCCCAGCCCCTAAATTTTTTAAAATTGTTTTAAATTTCTATTTATGTATCTTAGGACAGGGTCTACAGGGTCTCACTATGTACATCAGACTTGTATTGATTCTCCTATCTTCAGCCTCCCAAGTGCTGGGATTGCAGGCATGGGCCACCATGCCCAGTCTCAATCACCATTTCAGCACACCCCTTGTACAGTACTGGCACGGCAGGCTGGCAATCGAACCCTGACTGCTATGCTCTGCCTAAGCAGGTGCTTTAGTCCACTGAGCTATCAGGCCAGCCCCCCAAAAATGAAAAATTTAAAAGGGCTATGGATGTAGCTAATGCAAAAGGCCCCCAAATTCAATCCCCAATAGTGGGAAAGAAAAAAGAGAGAGAGAGAAAAGTCCCAAACAGAATTAGCCCTTCTGAGAAAGAAGAAATAAAAGGTAGAAAGGAGGGGCCTGGGAGATGGCTCAGTGGAATAAGCACTTCCTTGGCAAGGGCAAGGGCCTAAGTTCAATCCCCGGTTCTGGAAAAAAAAAAAAAAAAGGTAGAAAGGAGACAAGGAGGGCCAGTCAAATAGCTCAGCAGATTAAAGCTTCTGCAAGCAGTTGCTAGGTCCCAGGTTTAGGTCCTGTCCCTGGGCCTGCAGTGCCAGCCCTGCCCCCAGAGCACACTTAGATGGCAGTTGAGAATGGGTGTAGTGGAACTCGCCTGTAATGCCAGCTCTTGGGAGGCTGTAAATAGATTGATCACTACAAGTCTGAGGTAGTAGTGAGAGCCTCAACTTGCCCTACAGACCTTTCCCTAAAATAAAAATAAAATAAAGGAGACAAAGAAAGCATAACTAAAAATTGTACTTTCTCAGAAGACTGCAACTTCCAAGACTTAGCAGAAGTTACCCAAGACAACCCCATGGTGACCTTTCTTGGCTAAGCACACCTCTTCCTACCAGGCTCATCACTCAAAGGCCATAAACTGGCCCAATTAAGAAAGTAAACAGAAGGTTGAGCGAATCCAGAAAACGTTAAAATCACCTACTAAAAAATGAAAGCCACAAATAAGTAAATAAAAAAATAATAAAATTTTAAAAAGCCATGCTTAGGCTGGGGAGATGGCTCAGTGGAATAAGCGCTTCCCTGACAAGCTCAAGGGCCTGAGTTCAATCTCCAGTTCTGGCCAAAAAAAAAAATAAGCCATGCTTGCGAACAACCTGTCTGGACCACTTTTGGTGGAGTGGCACGGGGTGAACACTTTCCCATAGCTTTTCACCCCAAGGAGAGTATACAATCAGTTCAAATTCGTAATGAGTCTCATTGCTCTGGCAGTGGCGCACCCCTTGTGTGCACTGTACTGTCTGCCTAGTGAAGCCTCTCACCCTAAGATACTTTCAGACAGCCTACCACAGCCAGGTGGGTAAACTGGGAAAACACACAGGCCCACCCTGGTGACACTGTCCTCTACTCTTTTTTTAGTGTCATTCAGGTCAGCCTTGAGTTCACTGTGCCATGCAGCTGGCCTCAAACTCACAGCAGTCCTCCTGCCTCTGCCTCCATTGTACTGGGATTTCAGGCATTTGCAAGAATGCTTGGCGACCACATGCCCAGCCTGTCCATGGCTCTAGGCTACTGTGGCCTGTCCTTTTCCCTGCTTAGAGCCACTGAGTAGCTCACAGCCCATCCTGTTGCCTCTAGGTCTCCATGGGCCCCCTTCTCCCAGAGCACACGATGGGTGATGACGCACAATGCTCTCGCTGAAACCTCCTGGCTCTTGGATATAAAAAAATCATTGGGAGCACCTGTCATCAAGTACAATGACTTCCTTGTGTCACTTTTGTTTTGTTTGTTTTTGGCTTGAGACAGGCTCTCCATACGCAGTTCAAACTGACCTTGGACTGGCTGTGTAGCCTGATCTGGCTGGAACTTGCAGTGTCCTCCTGCCTCAGCCTCCTGGGTGCTGGGCTCACAGGCCTGTGCCACCGTACCCAGCTTACTTACCCTTTTGTGTGGTGTGCTCTTGTTTTCTTCTTATTTTTCAGGCTCTTGTATTAAGTATATTTTCTTCTTCAACCCTGAAGCCCTCCATGCTGACCTGCTGGCCCTTTTTGCCCTGCAGAGCTAGCTGTTGGGAAACCACTGGTGCCTGGCCTGGGTGCAGCTTTGGAGATGGGTGGCATCCAATCGTGTCTTTTCTCTGAGCATGCCTTTTCCTCATTGCAACAGTATTAATAGAATTTAAGGAGCAATTAGTTGGGCATGGTAGCACAGCCTTATGGTCTGACCCTGCACTCTGAGAAACTAAAGCAGGGGGATCTCAAGTGCAAGCCAAGCCAGGGCAATTGAGCAACTTACTGAGACCTTGTCTAAAAATAAATGAATGAGGGCTGGCCAAATAGCTCAGAGGATTAAAGTGCCTGCTTACACAATGCAAGGACTGGGGTTCGATCCCTTGTGTGCCAAGCCGGCCCTACCCCTCCCCTGGGGTGCACCGAGACAGCAATTGAGACTGAGCATGGTGGTGCCAGTGCTTGGGAGGCTGAAAACAGAAGGTCAAAGTCATGGCATAGTGAACATGCCATCATGCCCTGTACTAAATACATTAAAAAATAAAGGGCCTTAGGGACCAGGGAGATAGCTCAGTGGAATAAGCACTTCCCTGGCAAGTACAAGAGCCTGAGTTCAATCCCCGGTTCCACAAAAATAAATAAATAAATAAAAATAAAATAAAGGGGCCAGGGAGATGGCTCAGTGGAATAAGCACTTCTCTGGCAAGCGCAAGGGCCTGAGTTCAATCCCTGGTTCCACAAAAATAAATAAATAAATAATAACGGGCCAGCCAAATAGCTCAGCAGATTAAAGCACTTGCTTAGGCAGACACAGGGCCCAGGGGTTCAATCCCCAGGCCTGCTGCGCCAGCCCCACCCCCGGGGCACGCTGAAATGGTGTGACTGGGCATGGTGACGGGCACCTATAATCCCAGCACTTGGGAGGAGTCTGGATCTACATACTGAGACCCTGAACATCCTGTAGACCCTGTACTAAATACAGAAATAAATAATACAAATAAATGAATGAAAACTAAAAATAAGTAAATAAAAAGGACGGATGGTGTAATTCAGTGCGAAGACCCAGGGTTCCATTCCCAGTAAGCCAGAGCCTACAGGTATACACATGTCCAGAATTTATGTAACAATTGTTACAGGCAAGATGTGTTTGACCCACTCATATTAATGTATCCTGTTGCTGTCTATTAATACACTTGAAGGTCAAGTACAAAAAAAAGTGGACTTTGTGCAAGTTCCCAGGATAATGGGGAAGGGCAGGATTCGAACCCATGCAGTTTGGGTACCACTACCTGTGCTTTTCACATTGTGCTGGAAAATGGGAAGCACTGGCCTACTTCTGTTCCTTGTGTTGCTTTGGCAAACCACTTAATTATTGTTGGGAGTTCTCAGTTTCTCAATTTCAACATAAAGAATAATGGATGGGAAATTTTTCTTTTTTTCTTTTTTTTCTTTTCTTTTTTGGCAGAACCAGGGATCAAACTCAGGACCTTGCACTTGCCAGGCAGGAGCTTATGCCACTGAGCTATATGGGAAAATTTTCATTTTTTTTTTGAGGCAGGGTCTCACTACATGGTTCAAGCTAACCTTGAACTCACTATGCAGCCCAGGCTGGCCTCAAACTCATGGTGATCCTCCAGCTTCCGCCTCCAGAGTGCTGGAATTACAGTTGTGCTCCAACACACCCAGTGGAAATTTTCTAAAATCAAAAGTCATTCTCCTTTTGATAACCTTCTCTGTGAATGCCTACCCAAAACTAACTGTGGATTCACATGTACTTTTCTAGGGAGCTGGCACAGTAACTTCTCATCTGAAATCTGTTGGAAGACCTGTTGATTTAGAATTTGTTTAAAAAGATGAAGCCGGGGCTGAAGAGATAGCTCAAAGGCACAAGCACTGACCTGGCAAGCACAAGGACCCAGGTTCACTCCCCAGCCCACCATGCCAAGTGGGTCTCAGCCCCAGATTGGATGCTCACTATGCAGCCCCAGTACCAGGTGTGGTGGTACATACCTGCAATCCCAGCACTCTGGAGGTTGAGCCAGGAGATCTCTGTGAGCACAAGACCAGCCTGGGGGCTACAGAAGTGAGCACAAGGCCAGCCCAAACTGCATAGTGAGAGCTTGTCTCAAAAAAAAGATGAAGCCTGGCACAGTGACATATTCCTGTAATTCCAGCACCCTGGGAGGCTGAGGCAGGAGGATTGCAAGTTGAAACCTGCTCTGGATAGTTTAGTGACTTAGGCAGGCCCTGGCTCAAAATAAAAAGGGGCTGGGCACATGGCCCACATGAATGGCCTGAACCCTATACAGGACCAAAAAAAAAAAAAAAAAAAAAAAGACAAAGGACCCTTTTTCCTCAGAGATTAGGATGTCAGTCGCTTCACAACCTGCTCCTGTCACCAGAGAACGGAACTGAGACCCCAGACTCCAAGTCAAACTTCTGCACACTGAATGGTGTCCTGTGCTGCCCCAGAAGCATGAAGTGGCCACAGGATTTCTTAGCCCCCAATAGTAAGGCTTCCACAGCACCCCTATGAGGCCTAGGGCCTTAACTTCAGCAGTGGGGGCAATGCTACTGGGGTGGCGGGGGAGTTCTGGCCTGGAACTCATTATTTAGCACAGGTTGACCTCTAATACAGTGATGCTCCTGTCTCAGTCTCATGAGTGCTGGGATTACCAACATGTGCCACCATGCCCACCAAAAAAAATCTGTAAAGGGTTGGGGATGTAGCTTAGTGCAAAGACTGAATTCAACACCCAGTATCAGGAGAGACAGATAGGGAGAGAGAGGAAAGAAAGAGGAAGAAAGAAAAGAGAGGTTTTGGTGGGATGTGGTGGCCCATGCCTGTAATATCAGTACTCAGGAGGCTGAGACAGGAGGATTGCCACAAGTTCAAGGCCTGCCTGGGCTATATACTAAGACCCTGTCTCAATGACCACCACCCTCCAAAAAAAAAAAAGTTTTATTTAAAATATTTAAAAGAGGGGCCAGACTAGGAAAAATTGTTTAAGTAGTATGTTCAACTCCCCAGCCAGAAGTCCCTAAGCCTCCCCAGAGGCTGCTGTGCTGGGGAGCTCCTTTTCCAGCAAAGTTCTGTGTTTGGCAGAAGTACAGAAAGGCCTCAGGAATCTGAATGTCAGCCCCAATTCCCTTCTTATAAAATGTTTCTAATTCTTTCAAAAGTTTTAATGGAAGACACCATGTGCACTTGATTTCTTAGTTCACCTGAAATTCCCAAAATAGTTAAGTGATTGTGTTAAGCTAATATACTTCTGTATACAATTTAAAGTGAAGTTTTTTCTACTATTTGTATGTGTGTTTGGTATTTTGTTTTGAGACAAGGTCTTATTACATTATTCAGGCTGGTCTAGAGCTCACTATGTACCCCAGGCAGGCCTTGTTCATAGCCAACCTCCTGCCTCAGCCTCCCAGATGCTGGGATTATAGGCCTGTGCCACCATACCCAGAATCCATCTCTGGTTCAGCATACCCCAGGGGCGGGTATGGCATGTGGTGCCAGGGATTGAGATTTTTAATTCCACCATGCCCAGAATCCATCTCTGGTTGAGCATACCCCAGGGGCGGGTATGGCATGTGGTACCAGGGATTGAGATTTTTGTTTTTATTTATTTTATTTTTTTTTTAATGCTGGAATTATAAGCACCTTTTTTTTTTTTAATTCCTTTATTTATTACAGTGTCTCGCTACACATCACGGATTCTTTTTTCGCGAGGGTGGGGTGTGAGCTCAGCCGGCCCTGCGGGGAGGGGCTGGCATGGCATGTGGTGCTGGGGCTCGAACCGCGGTCCCTGGGAGGCGCTCTATACCGCTGAGCTATCTTGCCAGCCCATAAGCACCTTTGAGACGGTCTCATGATGCAGTTCAGGTTGACCTTGGACTCACTATGTAGCCACAGTGGCCTCAAACTCAAGGCCATCCTCTTGCCTCAGTCTCCCCAGCGCTCGAATTACAGGCATATGCCATCACACCTGGCTTGCAAATAAATACCCACCTCTACTCTTAATAACACTGAGCACTGGGGCTGGGGAGATGGCTCAGTAGAATAAGCACTCCCCTGGCAAGTGCAAGGGTCTGAGTTCAATCTCTGGTTCCACCAAAAAAAAAAAAAAAAAAGACTGAGCATTTTTCCAAATTTTCTATTCTGCTTTATCAGAGAATATTTCAAAATAATGCTAATTTGTTTCATTTATACTACTAGTTTTAGCCAGTGAGATAACTCAGTGGACTAAGCACCTGCTTAGACAAGTGCAGGGACCAGGGTTTGAGCCCCAGCTCCACATTCTGCACTAGCCCTGCCCACCTCCCAATTCCCCCCCACACACACACTGAGCCAGCCACTGAGACCAGGTGTGTGGCACACACCTGTAATTCCAGTGCTGGGAAGGCTGAAAACAGGAGGGTCAGTATGAGTCTGAGCTGTGAGACCCTGTACCAAATACATAAAAATAAACAAACTACTAGTTTTTCTTGGCTCATTAAAAAGAACATCTTGTGCATTTCTCGGTTTTTTTCTAGGAGTCATTTTGTTCTATGACTTGAACTCTGAGTAACATTTTGGATATATTATTCTCTATTTTGTTATGAAATTTGTTTTATAGAAGAAAAATTTTATATTTTTTCCTTAATATTTTCTTTATTAATGTCTACCTGTATTACATTAAAATTAAAAAAAAAAAAAAAAAGCCCAAGCACCTTAACAACCAACACAACTGGCACCCTGTCACGCGTGGAGTTGGGCCTCCTGTGGGCCTACCCCAGCCTAGGCTTCTAATCATCTCCAGGGGCTTCTGCCCTGCCCCACATTCCTGACATACTCCTCTCCACTATGTCCCTCCAAAGGACAAGCTTTTGCACCTCTCTGCCTGGGCCACTCATTCCCACCACATCCCAAACTTGTGTGTGTGTGTCTGTGTGTGTCCAAGTCTGCACATCCCAATCTTGTGTGTGTGTGTGTGTGTGTGTGTGTGTGTGTGACCAAGTTCACTATATCCTATCCACTATGTAAGCCAGGATGGTCTCAAACTCACAGCATCCTACTTAGCTTTCCAAGAGTTAGGATTGCAAGCATGCACCACCACACCTATTCAAGACTGGACACCAGTCTCCCCTGCCTATAGAACCATGCCTGACTGCCTGGCACATATTTGGGGAGTTTTTTTGGGTTTTTTTTGTTTTTTTCTGGTGACTTGCAGGTGCCTTTAGGGCTGGTCTGGTGCAGCTTCTGGAGCTGGGAATCAAACCCCCGTATTGTGTCTGACTGAATTTGCCCAAGGGGCATTTTAAATAACTGAGCTAACTGGCAAAGCCCGCTGGCACATATTTGGAACTCAGGGATCAAAGCATATTTGCAAGCCAGGTGTGATGGCATATGCCTGTAATCCTCACACCCAGGAGACTGAGGCAAGAGGATGGCCTCGAGTTTGAGGCTACCATGGCTACATAGTGAATCCAAGGCCAACCTGAACTGCATCATGAGACCATCTCAAAACAAAATTTGTATTCCCAGCCCCTTAGTTATTGGTTACTTTGATTATTTATTTATTTATTTATTTATTTTTGCAGTACCAGGGATTGAACTCAGGACCTTGCACTTGTCAGGCAAGTGCTTATTCTACTGAGCTATCTCCCCAGCCCTATGGGTTACTTTGAGACGAGGTCTTGATAAGCCACTAGCTGGCCTAGGATGGGATCAAAGCTGCAGTTCTCCTGCCTCAGCCTTCCACAGGGCAGGAATTGCAGGCTTTCAGGAAGTTTTAAAGTCTATTTTGCAGAAGTAATCGGATCTAGAGAGATGATGTCTCTTGCCAACCATGACCCAGCCAGAGGCTATCTCTGGCCAAGCTGCAGCACTGGACTTACTCATGTGGGTCAGGTTTGAAATATAGCCCTGTTTTATGCTCAGGTAAAGTAATGGACTAGAGACAGTGAAATACTTTAACCACGCTGGGCGTGGTGGCGCATGCCTGTAATCCCAGCACTGGGGAGGCTGAGGCAGGAGGATTGTTGTGAGTTCGAGACCAGCCTGAGCTACAAATGAGCTTAAGGCCAGCTTGAATTGCATAGTGAGACCCTGTCTCAAAAAGACAAAAAAAAAAAAGAAATACTTTAACCATTGTGGTGGGTTAACTAATAGTCAATTTGTAAGCCCTGATTAAACTGAACCAGTGTGGTGCTGCATGTGGAGGGTCCACCTCAGATAGCTGCCAACAGCATAAAGCAGAACTGGAGGGGAGATGATGTGCTGCTGATGCTCCTGGAGTCCTGATAGGAACTCAGCTCTTCTCATCGTTGGAGGCGCTCTGGTCCTCTCTGTCAGCGAACATGGCTGTGGCTCTCTGCGGGGAAGCCATGGTTCTTACCTTGAGCTTCAGCACAGATCACTCAGCCTGCTGGCAAGGACTTTCTAGCTCCCACCACTGACCTTTGGACCTTCCCAGTGCTAATCCTTGATACAGACTTGCATGAGACAGTGTTGTGGGCTCTAGGCCTCCAGCTGGACTCATGCAGGACCTTGCCATGGGATCCAGTCCCTCAGCTGGATTCTTCGGGTCTCTAGTGTTTGGACAGGTCTCCTGCAGTCTTGTGCATTTGACCGTTCGGGTGAATATTACAAAATCCTATAAATTATGTGTTCTGTACTTAATCTTTTCCCTTGTAAACCCTGACCATAACAAATATGCTCTCCCATCCTATGAAAAACAGTTTTTTTTTAATTTTTATTTTATATTTTTGGATGGCTCAGCCCACCCTGAGGGGGGTGGCTGGTGCAGCATGTACCAGGGATGGAACCCCTATGTCTGCCTAAGCTTGCCTAAGCAAGCTTAGACCGCTGAACTATCTCCCCAGCCCCAAAAATTATTTATACCAGTCAATATTGTTTTATAACATCAAGAAGGGAACATGTGCTGGTAAGATAGCTCAGGGGACTAAAGTGCCTGCTTAGGTGAGCACAGGGACTGCAGTTCCATCCAGCACCACATGCTGCACCCGCCTGCCAGAGTCAGGGGTGGGGAGGTGGTGGTGCACACCTGTATTCCCAGTGCTTGGGAGGCTGAAAGCACCAGGATCACCACAAGTCTGAGCTGCCTAGTGAGACCCTGTAGCAACCAAATACATTTTTTTTTAAAAAGGAAACGTTTTGCTGTGTGTAATGTCACATTCCTGTAATCTCAGCACTCTAGGAATTACAGGCAGGGGAATCACAAGACAGCCTGGCCAATTTAATGAAACCTTATATTAAAGAGAAAGAGGGGAGGAGACCAGAGATGTAACTCAGTTAGAAGCCCCAGGTTCCATACACAGTGCAGATTGGGGCAAGGGATAATTTGAAAACTCCCCAGCTCGGTGAGCTATTCACACTTTTACCGCAAGGTGGTGCCACATAAACTGGTGATCCTTGCGGGAACCAGTCTTCCTACAGCAACTTTATTTTGGCGGAACCGGGGATTGAACTCAGGCCTTTGCACCTGCCCAGGAAGCGCTTATTCCACTGAGCTATCTCCCCGGCCCCCTAAAAATAAAGCTCTTAGATAACAACTAAATAGGAGATTCCAAGTTGGATTCTTAGCTGGAGGAAAAAATCACAATGATAAATAAACATTATCGGGACTGGGGAGATAGTTGGATTCTTAGCTGGAGGAAAAAATCACAATGATAAATAAACATTATCGGGACTGAGGTGTAAGCGCCTGCCTGGCAAGCACAAGGACCCAGGTTCGATTCGCAGTACCACATGCCATGCTGGCCTCGTGCCGTGCCAGCCACCGAAACGGTGTGGCATTGGGGAGCACGGGGAGGGTGAGGCAGGTGGATCACTAAGAATCCAAGCTGCATAGCGAGACCCTGTACCCAATAATTAATTTAAAAAATTACAAGACAAGTGATGAAATTGGAACATGAACTGTACACTTGAGACCAGTTTCCCTGTTAAGAGTCCTTGTTCTGTTTTACCAGTTCTGGGGACTGAACTCAGTCAAGGCCTTCGAACTGAGATGTATCCCAGTCCTTAGTTGTTTTTTTTTTAATTTTGAGATAAGATTTTGCTAATTCAATGAACTGTCCAAGCTAAGCTCAAACTTGCAATCCTCCTCCCTCCTCAGGCTCCCAGAGGGTTGGGATTACAACTGTGGGCCCTCACTGCTTGGTGCCTATGTTAGATGTCTTGATTTATTTCATTTTTTTAGTTTTATTGTTTTGAGACAGTGTCTTATTACACAGCCCAGGCTGACCTCAAACTTGTAGAGATCTTCCTGCCTCAACCTTCACATTCAGTTATTTTTGTTTTATTTTGAAGGGCTGGGGTTTAACCACTAGGCCTGATACTTATTTGCTAAGCAAGTGCTCTACCACTGAGCTATATCCCTAACCAATATTTTTTCTTCTCTTTCTCATGTATCTCTTTTGAGGCAAAGTCATGTGCCACCATGTCCATCTCAATTTCCTTTCTTTCTTTTTTTTAAGGCAGGGAGTTATTATATATCCCAGACTGGCCTGGAACTCGCGGTGATCCTCCTGCCTTGGCTTCCCAAGTGCTGGGATTACAGGTGTGTGCTACCATGCCTGGCAGCTCCCAATTCTCCTGAGTGCTGGGGTTAGAGGGGTACACTCCCACACCCAGCTAACCACAACTATATTTATTTATTTTTGGTTTTTTGAGACAGGGTCTCTCTCACTTAGCAGTTCAGCCTGGTGTTGAGCTCACTTTGCAGCCCAGGCTGATTTTGAACTCACAGTAATCTCCCTGTCTCAACCTCCCGAGTGCTAGGATTACATGTGTTCACCATCAGGTCTGGCTGCATGGTTTCTCTTATATGAGAAACTTGAAACATAAATAAGGAGCAAAATAAGGGGCTAGGGAGATGGCTCAGTGGAATAAGTGCTTCCCTGGCAAGCACAAGGGCCTGAGTTCAATCCCTGGTTCCGCCAAAAAAAAAAAAAAAGAGCAAAATAAAAGATGCAAAAGGGAAGAAGAAAAGGAGGGGGGAAATACTTTTAAAAAGAGAATTGAAGAAAAGAATGGAATTAGAGCTTTTTCAAATAAGAAAGGTAGGGGCTAGGGAGACAGCTCTCCAGCATAAGCCTGGCAAGAGCAAGGTCCTGAGTTCCATCCCTGGTACCACACCAAAAAAAAAAAAAAAAAAAAAAAAAAAAAAAAAAAAAAAAACGGAAAGGGATGGGAAAGGCCAGCCAAATAGCTCAGCAGATTAAAGGCCCTGCAAGCAGGTACAGGGGCCAGGGCTTGATCCTGGGCCTGCTGTAACAGCCCCACCCTCAGGGCACACTGAGCCAGCAATTGAGAATGGGCGTGGTGGCACAAGCCTGTAATCCCAGCTCTTCAGAGGCTGTAAACAAGTCCAATCTAGTAGTGAGACCCTGAACACCCTATAGACCCTCCTCCCCACCAAAACAGAGAAAGGGATGGGAGAGAAAAGAGACATAAAAGGAATTAAGATGTGGTATGTATAGGGACTGTTCTTTATGGTAATCACAATCATTATGTACTGCAAGCATGCACTAAGAAAAATACATAAAAGATTACACTACTGCAGCTCTCCTCACCACAGCCCACCCTGCCTTCTCTAAGGTGTACTTTTTGGTTTTGGTACCGAAAATTGAACTCAGGACCTTGAGCTTGCCAGGCAGTTAGTTACTGTGCTTGCTGAGCTATCTTCCTGATCTTCTAAGATGTCCTTACTTTTTCTCCTTTAGTTGGCCCAAGCTTGCTCTGCAGAGCTAGTTTCTCTCTCGGGCTTCATTTTTACTTTTTCAAATAAACTTTTTCAATGTGTTATGGTAATTTTGTTCAGTTCTTTGAGAAGAGAGGAAAAAAAGATCACAAATGTCCAGAATAGGCAAATGTAGGGAGATGAAAACAAGACTTTCCTAACGCTGAGGACAGGTGGCAAGGCCTGCGGATGTGGGAAATGATGGGTTAGGGGCGCAGGATTTCTTCTTGGGTAACAAAATTGCTTTAAAAATTGATGTGTGGGGCTGGGGAGATGGCTCAGTAGAATAAGTGCTTGAGTAGTAAGCAAAAAGGCCTGAGTTCAATCCCCGGTTCGGCAAAAAAAAATTGATTGTGATTGCCGCGCTGGCCCCACCCCCAAGCACCTGCGACTGCAAATGATACTGGGCATGGTGCATGCACCAGTAATCCCAGCACATGGGAAGCTGAAAACAGAAGAATCACTACAAGTCTGATCTATATAGTGACACACTGTAGACCCTGTACTAACCACAAAAAAATAAATAATTGTGGTGGTAGATGCCCACTCTGGATAACTAAAAGCCATTGGATATGCCTGTGTATGGGTGAACTATCAGGAATGTGAATTATACCTAGACACAGCTGTCAAAAACTTCCCAGTGCAGTGGATTATGCCTATAATCCTAATACTCAGGAGGCTGAGGCAGAAGGATCACCAAGAATTCAAGGCCAGCCTGGGCTAAATAGTGGGTTGGAGGCCAGTGTGCACCAACTATATAGTGAAACCCTATCTCACTCTTCCTGGACTGATATGAAATGATCTTCAGGTTATATTCAGTGAACAGCAAGGTGAAAAGTGATAACATGTTTATGTGACCATTTGGGTAGGAGAACACAGTTCTATGTGTAAACAAACCAAACATTTCTGAAGGACACATGAAACCCAGGAACACTGTCTTTGGAGAGGGGAACCTGGTGGCTGATTCAAAATAGGAGAATATTTTAAGAGAGACCCCCAAAAGTATGACAAATAGCAGTATACACCCATGGCCACCAACTAGCTTTTAAAGTCACTGCTACTTTCCAATTTATGACACCCCTCACACAACCTTCAGGGAAATGCTGTCCTACATTTTTTGTGAGGATTCATTTATTTAATTAACTATTTACTTATTATTTTTTGAGACCATGTCTCACTGTGCAGATCAGGCTGGCCTTGAGCTCACTTTGTAGCCCAGGCTGCTCTCAGTCAGTGACTCTCCTGCCTCTCCTGTCCTCCACAGGAAACTTACTGTTCCACTGCATTTGACAACTTGCTATATTTTAAGTATCCCTCATTAATGTGCATCATTTTGTATATTTTTACACTACATATATTCTTCTGTAATTGCTTCTTTCACTGAAATGTTTTGGTTATTAATACTGATATGTGCAACCTTAGTTATTTCTGTCAATGCACAATATTCCACAGCTAATATGTAGCACAATACGCCCGGTAGTGATGCCTTTCTTCCTGGAAAGGTTACAAAAGGCTTTGCATCCCACCTGCACGCCTCACCATGAAACATGGGCGCCCCTCTCACTGCCAAGTGAGGTCTGTGAATTCTCCCTGGAATCCAAAAGGGTGAGTGACAGTGGCAGCAATGGGACCCCAATGCTATGTCAGAAAAGGACAGAGCCAGGCATGGTGGTGCACACCATAGTCCCAGCACCTGGGAGTCAGACCCAGGAGGATTGCATGAGTTCAAGGACAGCCTGAGCTACAGAGTGAGGTTCTGTCTCACAAAGGAAAGACAAGACAAGAGAAGCTAATGGCTTCTTTGACTTGTAAAGGTTCCTGTTAGAACCCAGAGCCACAAGACAGAGCTCAGGCCACATGGAAAAGCTATGAGTAGGCACCTGGCAGATGGCACAAACTGAGGTCTCAGCTAAGTGACAATCCTGTGTAATCTCCGGACGCCAGGGGAATTTTCAAGGGGATGTGCAGGCTACTGTGCTGCCTTCTGCCTGTCCTGCTTTGCCACGGACCGTCCCTCCTCAGTGATTCCCCTCAGCAATGCCACCTGGCCTTAAAGCCAGCTTCTACAAGCTTATACAAAGACAAGCAAAAAAAAAAAAAATACTACGTGAAATTCCTATTTCTAGAGACTTCCAGGAAGATGGTAGTGGTGAACAAAACGGCCTACCTAAGATTTGGTGTGTAAAGGCTGGAATACAGTAAAACAAGAGGAATGAACGCAGTAGTGCATGCAGGTCCTGGGGACCCCACAAGGATCTGTAGTAAGGACTGAAGCTCATGGGGAGACCACAGAGAGAGAGTTCAACCCACGAGGAGGAGGAGGCAGCAAGGGGCACTCCCCTCCCCAGCTCTGCCTGTCTGCTTTAACCTGCAGATGCATGGTGATTACTGGAAACCCCAGAGGCCTTCACAGGGAAACACACCAAGAAAGCCGAGCAGTGGACACGGTGGACTTCAGGGCTGCTGACTTATCCAGGTTCAGATGTCCTCAGCAGAGCGCAACTTGCCCGCTGCCATCTTGGAGAGCGGCCAGGGGAGCGCAGAACTCAGCACAGCCGTGGGCTGGCTCCCCCCAGGGGCTCCCAGTGTCACAGGGAGGCGGAACTCAGTTCAAGTCAACAGCCCCTCAAGGTGCTGAGTTCACAATTGCAAAAGGCTGAACAAATAAGGTTCCAGCTTCCCAGCTAGAAGCCAGCCTAAAGTTCAGCGGAGCTCAGGGTGCAGGCTTACTGGGATTAGTCACTGCCCCACAGCACATCAACAGCTGGCCTGCTCAATTAATCATCAGGGCTCTGGGCTCCGCCTGCTCAGTGTCTTGAGTGACAGCAGAGATATGCCCTGAAATGGACATTCTTACTTTGATTTTCTTGATTGTTTGTTCTTGTTTTTATGTGTAAATACTGTTTCTAGTTTTTTGTATTTTCTTCTTTCTTTCCTGTCTTCAAGTTTCCCAAAGTTGGCATAATCTATCTTCCTTTATACTGTAGTCTTGCTTCTCATCTCTTCCTCTTCTATTTCTCCATTTTCTTCCTCCCAACCTTCTGTATTTATTTATTTATTTATTTTGTGGAACCAGGGATTGAATTCATGTCCTTGTGCTTGCCAGGGAAGCACTTATTCCACTGAACCATCTCCCCAGCCCTGTATTTAGTTTTTAATTTTTTCCTATTAAAAACATAAAAATCTATTTTTCCTTTTAAATTTTATACTGAGGGTAAAAAACAATTCACTTTTTTTTTTTTTTTGGTAGTACTGGGGATTGAACTCAGGACCTTGTGCTTGCCAGGCAAGTGCTTATTCTACTGAGCTATCTCCCTGGCCCAAAATCACTTTTATTTTTAAGACAAGGTTTTACTATGCAGCCCAGGCTGGCATTGAGCTCACTTTGTAGCCCAGGCTGGTCTTGAACTTGCAATGATCCTCCTGCCTCAGCTTCCTGAGTGCTGAGATTACAAGTGTGCATTACAAGCCTGGCTAACATCACTATATTGAGGGTCCTTTTTTTTTTTTCTTCCGGTACTGGAGATTGAACTCAGGACCCTGTGCTTGCCAGGGAGGCATTTATTCTACTGAGCTATCTTCCTGGCCCTAAAATAACTATATTGTACATTTACTATATACAATTTGCTCATTTGTTGTAGATTTTGTTATAAAACCATATAGTTAATACAGTTAAAGTTGGCAAATTAATACTTACCACGGTTTGTCATTTCATAGGCTGTATTCCGCCTGTATTCTTGTTATTTTGCCAATTTTCATGCTAACCAAGGTGTCTTAATTGTTCTTATCAGTTGTTCTTCCTTGTATGCCAAGACTGAGACTGCTTACAGGTCATGAACAATGCTATATGTAGGTCAGTGTCAAAGAACCAGGGGCTAGGCCAAATAGGCAGCAACTTCTCCCCAATAAATTGAAGAGACAGAATATTGTGACAAACTCTCTGAAGTGGTAACAGTGGAAGAAGCAAAGCAGATGACTGAGGCTCTAGAAAAAAGCCAGAAATAATCTCTCAGATAACTTCAGAGATGGTGATCATAATGAAAGGTACAGTTAGTGACTTTACGGCTGGTACAGATTTTTTTTTCCAGACTTTTTTTTTTTAAACTATAGGAGCTTAGGAAAGTGATGGAAACCATGAATGCTGAAATTAGAGAAGAAATGGAAACCATAGCATAGATTAAAGCAAATACCCACTAGACTAAAATATTCCACTGAGTTGGTCTGACGGTTGTAGGTTATTGTTCAACTGATTAAAATATTCCAATGAAAATATCCACAGCATAATAAACTAATATGAGGACAGACTCTCAGATCATGGTTAGTGATTATGAAAAGATTTATTTTAAACAGCAAGAGACCACCAAAAAAAAATCAGTCCAACATCTGCTAGTGATGCAAAGAAGAATAACATGAGATTGATTGGAGTCAATGAAAAAGCAGGAGACAGCACAACCCACATAAAAAATCTGTCCACAGACGTTATGGCAGAAAGCTTCCTAAGCAAGGAAAAACAATTTTTTGTTTTTGTTTTTCTTATTGAGACAGGGTCTCGCTATGCAGTTCAGGCTGGCCTTGAGCTCACATTATAGCCCAGACAGGTCTTGAACTCATACTGATTGTCCTCCCTCAGCCTTCTGAGTGCTGAGATTACAGGCAGGCGCCACCAAGCCCGGCTAAGGAAAAAGAATTTGACATACAGATAACTGTGGTGTACTGAACTCCAATTAGCTGTGGTAACAAAAAGCAAACAAACAAAAAAACCTGCACCACAGCATGAAACAGCCAAGATTCCAGAAATTCAACACAAGAACAGAATTTATTTGTACTAGAAATCGAACTCAGGACCTTGTACTTGCAAGGCAGTTGCAGTGCTGCTAAGCAACATCCCTGGCCCTAAGAACAGCACATTTAAAGCTGTTACAGAAACAACCAAATCACCTATAGAGAAAGCCCATCTGAATCACAGTAGGCGTCTCAACACAAACCCTCAAGTCAAGGAGAGCTTGGAAGGAAGTATTTCAAGCTCTAAAAGAAAACAACCTCCAACCAGACTGATGTACCCTGCAAAACTATTAATCAAAATTTAAAGAGAAAACAGACCACAGACTCATAGAGGATGGTTTTTTGTTTTTGTTTTTGTTTTTATTTGAAGAACTAGGGATTGAACTCAGGCCCTTGTGCTTGTCAGGCAACTGTTTATTCTCCTGAGCCATCTCCCCAGCCCCAAAAATGCTTAAGAAAGCTCCTGGACATGCTTAAGAAAGTGCAAAGGAATTGAAATTATCCTATAAAGATTATCAGACCATAGTGCAATAAAATGGGAAATCTATGACAAAAGAAACCACAGGAACTTCATAAACATATGGAAATTAAATAGCATCCTCTTGAACAACCAATGGGTCAGACGAAATTGAAAAAATTAGACAGTTCCTATAATTAAATGATGACAATACAACACACCAAAACTTACGGAATACAATGAAAGCAGTCCGACAAGAGAGATTTACATCATAGAGTGTGTTCAATGCCCCTGTTACTGC
Organism: Ctenomys sociabilis; assembly: GCA_004027165.1. NCBI lineage: Eukaryota > Metazoa > Chordata > Mammalia > Rodentia > Ctenomyidae > Ctenomys > Ctenomys sociabilis. Next base: position 29,780 of record PVKA01005197.1, on the reverse strand, counting down.
CGACTGTCATGTTAGCTAACGTGTCATAATTGTGAACACCCATATCAGAAAAACACAGCAGCTCAAATGAACAACTTAATGTTAAACCTCAGACTTCTAGAAAAAGAACAGCAGGCCAAGCCCACGGCTCATACAAAGGAAGAAATTATGAAGATTAGAGCAGAATTAATGCAATGGAAACTAAGAAAATAATACAAAGAATTAGTGAATGGAGGAGTTTTCTCTTTGGAAGATTAAATAAAATCATCAAACCCTTGGCTAACTTTATCAAAAAACATAGACACAAATCCACACAATTAGGAATGAAAAAGGAAAAATCACAATCACAAGAGAACCCCAGAAGTCCACATCATTAATACATACTCTGAAGCCAGAGATGTAGCTCAGCAGCATAAGTGTCTGCCTGGCAAACACAAAGTCCTGAGTTCAATCCCCAGTATCAAAAAGAAAGAGAAAAGGCTATATCCAATACTTACTTTGAGAGCCACTATTTTAATAAGATGGAAAATGCAGAATAAATGCTGGGCGTGGTAGCACATGCCTGTAATCCCTGCACTTGGGAGGCTGAGGCAGGAGGATTGTTGTGAGTTTGAGACCAGCCTGAGCTACAAAATAAGCTTAAGGCCAGCCTGAACTGCATAGTGAGACCCTGTCTCAAAAAGACAAAAAAAAAAAAAAGAAAATGCAGAATAAACAGACAAATTCCTAGATACATGAGTTACCAAAGCTGAATCAAGAAAATATAAAAAAAAACCTACATCAATCAATGAAATCAAAGATGTAATTAAAAACCTACCAACAAGGGCCGGGGAGTTGGCTCAGTAGAATAAACGCTTGCCTGGCAGGCACAAGGGCCTGGGTTCAATCCACAGTTCGGCCAAAACATAAGTAAATATGAAAGTGTACCAATGAACAAACAAATAAAAAACCTACTTACAAAGAAATCCCCAGACCCTGATGGATTCATTGCTGCATTCTACACGAAATTTAGAGAAGACCTAACACCACTATTTCTCAAACTCTTTAATGAAACTGAAATTTTCAGTTTCACAAATTTCTATCATGAGTTCAATCCCCAGTTCCACCAAAAAAAAAAAAAAAAAAAAAAAAAAAAAAAAAAAAAAAAAAAAAAAAAAAAAAAAAAAAAAAGAAAAGAAATTTCTATCAAATTCATTCCTGGAAGCAGGCATTACCCTGATACCAAACTAGAGAAGGACTCAACTAAGAAAGAGAACTACAGTCATCTCCCTAATGAATACAAACACAAAACTCCTCAATAAGATCCTGGTACACAGAGTACAGCAGATCATTAAGAAAATTATATATCACGATCAAGTTGGATTTATCTCGGGGATGCAAGAAAGGTCCAACATACATACATCAGCAAATATACTATATCATCTTAACAGAGCCAAGGACAAAATCCAAACAATCATCTCAACAGATGCAGCAGGGTACACACACCTGTAATCCTCGGAAGGCTGATGCAGAAGGATTGTTGAGACTTTGAGACCAGGCTGGGCTACAAAGTGAGCTCAAGGCTAGCTTGAGCTGCATAGGGAGACCCTGTCCAAAAAAAAAAAAGAAAACAAGCGAACAAAGTGAATTCAAAGCCAGCCTGGGCATAGTGAGACCCTGTCTCAAAAAGACACACACACACAAAAAGCCAGCCTGAACTATATTATGAGACCCTGCCTCAAAAAAAAAAAGCTTTGCACAGAGAAACTACCAACAGAGTGCCTAGACAACACATAGTGTGGGAAAAAAAATGTTTGCCAGCTCTTCTCAGACAAGGGATTACTACCAAGAACATAAAGAACTTAACCAATTCTGCCAGGCGTGGTGGCGCACGCCTGTAATCCCAGCACTTGAGAGGCTGAGGCAGGAGGATTGTTGTGAGTTCAAGACCAGCCTGAGCTAAAAAGTGTGCTTAAGGCCAGCCTGAACTGCATAGTGAGACCCTGTCTCAAAAAGACAAAAACAATGAAAAATAAGAAAACCAATTCAAAAGTTGGCATCTGATATGAAGAACACAAATTTATCAGATGAAGATGTAAAACACCAAATAAATACATGAAAAAATGTGCAACACCATTGGTCATTCAAGGAATGCAAATTAAAACGACGCTGAGATTCCATCTCACCCTGGAAAGAATGCCTGTTATCAAGAAATCAACCAGTAACAAATGCTGGTGGGGCTGTGGCAAAAAAGGAATCCTTCTCCATTGTTGGTGGAAGTGCAGACTGGTACAACCACTGTGGAAAGTATGAAGATTCCTCAAAAAATTAAGACCAATGGGCTGGCCAGTTAGTTCAGCAGATTAAAACACCTGCTTAGGCAGACACAGGGGCAGGGGCTTGATCCCTGGCAGGATGTGCAGGCCCCACCCCCAGGGCATGCTGAACCTGAGACTGAGACACAGCGTGGGGGTTCAAGCCTGTAATCCCAGCACTTCGGAGGCCGGAAACATGAGAATCACTATGAGTCTGAGCCGTGTAGTGAGACCCTGTACTAAATTTTAAAAAAAAGCTATGACCAAAACTCCCATTTGACCCAGCTATTCCCCTACTTGATACCATCCTGAAAGAATTAAAAGCATCATACCACAGCACTGTTTATAGTGGCGTGGTTTGCAATAGCCAGATGCCCATCAACCAATGAATGGGTAAAGCAGATGTCATTCTTTTATACAATGAAGTGTTACTCTGGCATAAAAAAGAATGAGCTTGAGGCTGGGGAGATGGCTCAGTAGAATAAGCACTTGCCTAGCAAGCACAAAGTTCTGAGTTCAATCCCTCTTACCACCAAAAATAATAATAATAATAATGAGTTTGAGACATTTCTAGCTAAATGGATGCACCTCGAGACCATACTCTAAGTGAAATAAATCAGTACATGATTATTTTCTCATGTGAGAAATCAAAAGTATACATAGGGACCAAAATGCATAGTAGATATGAGGAAATGGGAAGAAAATATTCAAATGAAAAAAGAAAAAAAAAAAAAAGAAAATGTTCAAATGAAGGCAATAAGGGAGGGAGATGGGGAAAGGAAAAAAGGGACACAAAAGAAAAGAGAATAGAAGAAAAAATGGAAACAAAGCTTTCGTAACTTGTGAGGGTAAGTGCAGTTGAAGGGAGGGGAGGGGACAGGAAAAAAAGCAAGATGAATCATGTACAGATACAAATTCCCTATGATAAATGTGATCATTATGAATACCTAAAATGTATCAATGATATTAAGTTAAAAAAAAGATAAATCAGGTACAGATACAAATTCCCTATGATAGGGGGGCCAGAGAGTTGGTTCAGTGGAATAAGCAGTTCCCTGGCAAGCGCAAAGGCCTGAGTTCAATTGCTGGTTCCACAAAAAAAAAAAAAAAAAAATGTTATCATTACATATACCTAAAAGGTACTGATAAAAAGAATTTAAAAGGAGGTTGGCTAACAGTTCACTGCAGCCGCAAGACAGCCCTACAGTAGTACAGAGTAATTGCGCTCTGTCAACCACCATGACCAGATGAAAGACAGTAAAATGGTTGTTCACTTAGGCGACCTCGCTTGGAGTGATTCAGTATGTGTACCCGGAATGACTGTGCCAGGTGCCACCCATCCTCCGGCTGTCGGGCCGCTTTGATTCTGTCCAAGCCTGCACAGTTGTGCAACACGCTTCTCAGAGAGCTCTCACGTGCGCATGTCCATGGGTGTGCTCCCAGCACAGGAGCTGCTGGGTAGGTGAGCATGTCAGTTTAGTAGCCATGTTTTCCCCTCAAAGTGTCCAATACAACTTATGTTAACAGGTATAATAGCAACAGCACCAAAGATCACCTGCCCCTTGAATTGTAAAGATTTTTGTCAGTCTGAGTACAGAATGGTCCTATTGTATATCTGTTTTGTTTTTTGTTTTTGTCCTTTGAGACAGGCTCTCCCTGTGCAGCTCAGGCTAGCTTTGAGCTCACTTTGTAGCCCAGGCTGGTCTAGAACTCAGTGATCCTCCTGCCTCAGCCTCCCAAGTGCTGGGAGTATAGGTGTGTGCTACCATGCCCAGCTCTCTGTATCTTCTTGAACCTTTAAATTATGAACTGTTTGAATAAATTAATCCCAAAATACTTAGAGATAATTAAATTAGTGCTTTTTGCTCTAAAAATGCTTTATATACTGGAGCTCCATATTAAGATTTCCTTTTTTTTTTTTAAAGGACATATTACTCAAGTAGCAAAAATTATATCTCATGCTTCAGTCTTGGTCTTCTCCCTTCTACCACCCAACCCCCATTGCTAGGAACTAGAACTGAGGGGATCATGAATACTGTGTGCTCTGAACTATACCCCCAAACCAAGATCTTGGTGTTTCTCTCTGATTGGGGTGTGTGTCTGTGTGTGCGTGTGTGTGAATGGAGATCAAACCATGGCTAAGTTTTAATACTCAGCCCCTTTTTTAAAAATTTTTTTTTCTTTTTTTTTTGTTTTGGCAGAACCAGGGATTGAACTCAGGCCCTCGCATTTGCCAGGGAAGTGCTTATTCTACTGAGCCATCTCCCCGGCCCTAAAAATTTTTTTTTCAATTTTGAGACAGTACTACTAAATTGCCCAGCCTGAGCTTGAATTTATGATCCTCCTACCTCAGCCTCCCAGGGTGCTGCAAATGCAGGCATGCACCACCAGTGGCCAAGATCTGGCACATGACAGTAACCCTAGTTCTCGGGTGGCTGAAGCAGGAGGATCAGCATAAGATAGAGGCCAGACTGGGCTACACAGAAGACCTATTTTTTAAAAAAAAAGCCATAAAAGTATAATATGGTATATCCTGGACAGGATTCCGGGACCGAAAAAAAGATAAAATTAAGGCATTCTGAAGAAATTGTGGGCTTTAGTTAGTAGTAATTGATATTGGTTCATTAACTGTAACAAATAAGGGGCCAGGGAAATGGCTTGGTGGAATAAGCGCTTCCCTGGCAAGCACGAGGGCCTGAGTTCAATCTCCAGTTCCACAAAAAAAAAAAAAAAAAAAACCTAAAATTGTAATAAATATACCATACCACGTAATATGTCAATCATAAGGAAAACTAAGTGTGAGATACTTGATAACTCTATATACTTCTTTTTGTTGTTGTTTTTTTGCTTTTTGGTTCTGGACAGAGTTTCACTGTGCAGTTCAGTCTGGCTTTGAACTTGGCAGTGTTCCTCCTGCCTCTGCCTACCATCACACACAGTTGTTTTAACTTCTTGTTTTTTCTGTAACTCTACCTTTTCCAAATAATAAGTGTATTATTTTAACAGGGGAAAAAAAAAAAAAAGCTGGACAAGTCAGTGCATACCTGCAATCCCAGCATCCTGGGAGCATCTGAAGCAGAACTATTGAAAATACAAGTCCAGCCTAGACACTTTAGACCCCCTGTCAAAATCTTAATATATATATATTTGGAGACAAAGTCTCATGATGTAGTTCAGGCTGGCCTGGAACTCACAATCCTCCTGCTTCAACCTCCCAAGTGTGCTAAGATTACATGTGTGTACCTGGCAACATTTTATTTTATTCTTTTTGTGTAACCAGACTGAACTCAGCCTTGGCAACATTTTTAAAAAATTTATTTTATGTATTTATTCTTCGGTACCAGAAATCAAACTCAGGACTTGGGGTTTGCCAGGCAGGCACTGTGTTGCTGTACTATATCCCTGGTTTTAAAATTTTTTAGAGGGCCTGGGGAGATAGCTCAGTAGAATAAGCTCTTGCCTGGCAAGGACAATGGCCTGAGTTCAATCCCTGGTTCCACCAAAAAAAGAAAGAAAGGGTGAGATGTAGCTCACTGTGACTGCCTTGGGTTCAGTATTTAGTACCAAAAATAATTTTTAAAATGAAGAGGCTGAACTAGGCGTGGTGGTGCATTCCCATAATCCTAGCACTCAGGAGGCTGAGGCAGGAGGATCATTCTGAGTTCAAGACCAGCCTGGGCTACAAAGTGAGCTCAAGGTTAGCCTGAACTGTATAGCGAGACCCTATCTCACAACAAAAGAGGCTGGGAGGGGGAAGAAATAAAAATCCAATCTGTTATATACATGTACCAACTAAAAATATGTACTGAATTTTTTAGGGTTTGAGACAAGGTCTTGCTACATATTTCAGGACCTTGAACTCCCCACATAGTTCAGGCAGGCCTGGAACTTGTGGCAATCCTTCTGACTCAGCCTCCCTGAGGGCTGGGATTATAGTAATAACTAGACATGTAATCCCAGGCATGTGCTACCACAGCCAGTAGGCTTTCTTCTTCTTTTTTTGTTTTGTTTTTCTTCTTTTTGAAGGAGTCTTGACTCATTAGGTAGCCCATATTGGCGTTGAACCTGTGGCAATCTTCCTGTCTCATCCTCCCAAGTACTAGAATTACATGCACAATCATACCTCCCTCAAAAATAAAATGGTTTTGATGGTAGATACTCCCTCCCATTCCCCTTGTCCTACAGACTGAAATCAGGGCCTTGTACATGCCAACTAAGAGCTCTACTATTGAGCTATATGCTCAGCCCTTTTTATTTTGGGATGAGGTGTCATTAAATTGCCCAAGCTGCCCTCCAATTTATAGTCTTCTAATTCCAGCACTTAAGAGGCTAAGGCAGGAGAAACCCATTTTCAAGTCTAGCCTAGGCAATTTAGCAAAGCTCTGTCTCAAAAAAACTAAGAGGGGGGCTGGGTAGATGGCTCAGTGGAATAAGCACTTCCCTGTCAAGCGCAAGGGTCTGAGTTCAATCCTTGGTTCCGCAAAAAATAAAAATAAAAAAATAAAAATTGTTTATAAAAAAAAAACTAAGAGGCCAGGCACAGTGGCATACACATGTAATCCCAGCATTAGGGAGGCTAAGGCAAAGCCAACCTGAACTATATAGTAAGACCCTGTTTTAAGAAACAAAAACAAGGGACCAGGGAGATGGCTCAGTAGAATAAGCACTTCCCAAGTGCAAGAGCCTGAGTTCAATCCCTGTTTCCACCAAAAAAAAAAAAAGAAACAAGAACAAGAAAACCAAAGGAAGGAAGGAGGGAGGAAAGTCTGTTATGAAGTGCTTTAAATTCAAGACTCCCTACATAAATAAATGAGGGCCATGGAGATAGCTAGGCAAGCACAAGGACTCAGGGTCGATCCCCAGTGCCACATACTGTGCAGGGCCCGCCAACCCAACCACCAAGTCCGAGCATGGTGGCACATGCCTGTAATCCTAGCACTGGGGAGGCTACAAACAGGAGGAGCATTATGAGTCTGTGACTTGTGTAGTGAGACCTTGTACCAAATACATAAAACATTTAAATAAATAAATGAGTGTCAATATGTGTGTATGTGTGCACTTCTCATTCCTCCGCTTCACAGGTGTTTGCATCATACACACACCTCTCTGGGAGGTGTACACAGAAACTGGCCTGGGGAACAGGATCTAATGAGCCAAGAGATATAGGAAGGCTCCACTGTTAGTTAAGCCTTTGTACCTTTCTTGTTTTAAACAATCTGACTATATTTTTCTATACTTAAAAACATTTAACTGAATCAATATCCACCCCCTGGGGGCCAGCTACAGTTGGTTGGTAGAAGGACTGCCAAGTCAAAACACTGGGACACCATTGTTCTGGGACAGCCAGGAGGTGGCCACGGCATTGGTGCTGGTCTGCAGAAAGTGGCAGGATAGGCTCTGACTCCCAAGACCTGCAACAGCTTACGAGTTGAGAATGCTTCCTGAGACAAGTCCAGTGGGTGATGGGTCAGATACATACAGTTGGAATCCAGAACACTGTCCTAGGACCTGGATGCCCCAAAGGACCACAATTCAATCTGCAAAGCAGGTAGACAGAGCATGGGGGTTAAAGGATAAGGATCCTGGCATCGATACCCTGAGTTCACCCCTGGGCCTGCCACATGCCAGCTGGGAAAGATCTTAAGCAACACCCATTTTTCTTGGGCCTCTGCAAAGAGCAATGATAGGGGCTGGGGAGACGGCTCAGTAGAATAGGCACTTGCCTGGTAAGCGCAAGGGCCTGAGTTAAATCCCCGATTCCACCAAAAAAAAAAAACAAAAAAAAAAAAAAACACAACTAAATTTTTTTTTAAAAAGGGCAATGATAGGTAAGCCTTCCACACTAAGTATGCTATGTAGGATTTGTATCACTGTAGATCCTACACACAGCAAATCTCCATGTGCTCTTAAGTAGAGTAACTGCAACCCACCCAAGTTAGCCTTGCTGACTTAAAATCACCCAAGAGGTACAACTAGAAAAAATCCCTAGGAAAAGTTGAAAGCTCAGCCAGGAAAGCATGCATGGGTGAGAGCGCCTCCTGGTGGTACTGTGTGAAAGGGCAGCCCCTGGGATCTGCCGGGTCCAGCATTTGTCATAGTTTCATGCCAGAGCCCAACCAACTCCGAGAGCACCTAGGGCAGGTCCTTGTGGGGATAGTGGCATATTGCTGTTGTCCTCCACCTAGAGGTCTAGCCCCTCACATCCCACCCCTGGCACACAGCCCACATGCAGTAGGCTCCCTAAAAGACATACTACAAAACCAAAACCAAACAGCTAGCATTTTAGGAAGATGAAAGTTATGGAGATGGACAGCTTCGATGGGTGCATCACATGAATGTGGTTGATGATGATTAATGGCTTACTCAAAAATGATTTAAAGGGGGCAGGGGAGATAGCTCAGTAGAATAAGCGCTTGCCTGGCAAGCACAAGGTCCTGAGTTCAATCCCCAGTACCGCAAACAAAAAAAAAAGAAAATGGTTTAAATGTTGTATTTCACATTAGTCTATTTCCTACATTAAAAGTAAACAACAGACCGGATCTTGTCTCAGTTCACCAGCTTAGTATTCCTCCAAACCCCTATCCATCCCCCAGACACAGGGCTGAAGCTTCATAGACTTCAATGCCCCTCCTCCCTTCCAGCAGCATGCCTGCTGCATGGGCCCTTCTGAGGCACCCCCATGTCTGTCCTCTCAGCTCCCCAAATTGGCAGCTTCTACCTGCCCTCTGGACAGCCCACACACCTGCTTCACACCCTCCCAAATCCAGAGCTCAGGGCTAATGTCCAAGCTCTCTGCCTTGTGTCTCCATGCCCTCAGCACCTGCTTCTGCTCCCCCAGCCCCTACCTCATGCCAAACCTTGCTCTCTGCCTGCCCCGCACCAAGCTGGCCCTGATATTCCTATCCCTCAAGTCTTTGGACATCATCAGTCAGTGTCTCCTTCCTCAGAGCTTACCATGTGGCTGGGCCCTGGACTAGAACCAGCCACACCAACAGGAAGTTACTCCCTTACCCACAAAGCCCACTGGTTAGAAAGCCACCCACAGGCAGAGTGGTAAAGACAAAGGAACCCACAGGGTAGGGCACAATGAGGGAACTCCTGCTGCTTGCTGGGAGGAGGCTACCCTGAATGGTGACAGTGACCGTTATGGCTCTGGATGTGAGGCCCTCATGTGCAGGAGCTCAACCAGCTTGGGGACAGGCCCATCCCTCCCCATAACCCTACCCCCCACTATGCATGGTACAGAAACAGGCCTGCACTTACCCTGAAGGAGGGGAGGGAAACAGTTTGGAAGTCACAAAAATATATTAAAACAACTGCTGTCTTTCTCCAAACTGACCTCCAGCCCACTGCCCCATGGCCAGACCCCACCACAAACTTTCACAGAAAAAGATGCCCAGGGCAGGGATATGGAGGCACCCCAGCTGCAGCCCAGGGCCTGGGGCTCCTCCACCCTGGAGTGAAGGCAGCTAACAGTCTCTACAGGCTCGACGCCACCGCCGACGAGCGGGCCACTGCGAGGCTGGAGGTGCAGGAGGGTCGGGCAGGACACAGCGGACAGTCGGGCCTTGCCACAGGGACAGAAAACAGAAGAGAAGTGAATGGGGTGAAGAGACAGAGAGTGGACATTACAGCATCAGGGAAGGAAGGGGTGAGAACAGCTGGGGGATAGAGAGCCAAGAGCCCCCTGGAGACACCCTCTGAGGGTGGAGGTAAAACAGGTAAGCATGAGCCGGCAACAGATGCTGCCGAGAGGGAAGAAGGGGGCTGTGGGAGAGGAGAAGGGCACCACGAACCTGGGAGACAGAGAACATGGTTCTGCCAAGGCTTTGGCCAGAGAGCAGGGAACAGAAGGCAGAGAAGGGCCAGTCCTAGAGCAGGCACAGCTGGCCGCAGCGACCACCCAGCCCAGGAAACCAACCAGCGCGCGGCCTAAGGCCCAGCGCCACACTGAGGGAGACGAGCATAGTGCCACCCAGAGCTGGCAGGAGGTGAGCAGCCCCCGGGCAGACTCAGTTGGAGCCAGGGGCCCAAGGGGCTACACGCTGCCCTTACATGTGCTAAAAGGTCCTGTGGCCCAGTCTTTTGAACACGCTCACGGAGCCCGCATGGTCCATTCGGGCACCAAGGCCCTCGCTGGAGCTGCTCCCCCGGGGCCCCACCAGAGTCCTCTTAATGGTGACCTTGACCTCAGCCGAAGACTTACTCTTGGTGCTGGTGACCTGGCTGTCCTGGGCCTCAGACACAAGGGCGGCCTTGCCCAGTCTCTGGATGATGCTGACTTTGGACAGGGACTCCGGCTTCCTCTCAAGCCCAGGGTGGGAGGAAAGGGCAAGGCGCCGCAGAGTTGGGGCGGCTGCTGGCGTTGCTGAGCTTGTGGCCTTAGCTTTGACAGTCAGTGCTGGCTGAGGACTGGCCTTAGCTGGATCCTGTGCTAGCTTCTTCAGGACGCCGGCATACTGCAAGACAGAGCTGCTGCTGTCATTGTCGCTGTCCCATGCCAGATCCTCATCCACCTCTAGGGTGGCCCCCAGGCGGCTGAAAACTCCTGTGGGCTGTGAGGGGCAGAGACAGGACAGGGAGTCATTTAGTCACTCAACACCCTTGCTCAGATGAGGGCTGGGGGGTGCAAGGGGACATACCTGGCCATGCCGGAAGTTAGGAAGAGCTCTCTGAGGCTGAGAGCCAAAGGCCAAGTGTAAGTAAGAGAGTCTAACAGAGGGCTGAAGAGACATGCCATGTGGCAGGTTCTGGGCAAGATCAACAAGTGCAGTGGGAGAGGCCCTTCCTGACCCCAACTCTACCTGCCCTAGGCTTGGCAGTGCCAGGGACAAGATGCTGGCCAGAACAGTCCCAGCCCTACTCCTTCCAAGGCTCACAGTCTACCTGCCTCCAGTAATTATACCAGCAACTCTGTAAGGAGGTTCTACGTTCTGTGAAGAGTGGAGTGCTAGCAAGCAGCAGGCAGGGACAGCTGACAGGACTTTTCTTTGAGGCCCCCACTTTAAAGCCAGACTCCTCAGGATGAAAGCGCAGAAGGAACTACATGCCAGGTCCCAAAGGCAAGAGCAGAAATCATGGCTATCAAGCCAGTCATCACTTGCACCAAACTCTACGCAGCTGGATCTTCCAGCCACACAATCCCCAGTGTAACAGTTAACCCAGTAAGATGCCACACATGAGGCAGCCAGAGTGCATCCTGGTGTGCAAGGGACTACACGGGAGGAAACACAGCAGGGACGGAGCTCTGTACAGTTCCTCAAAGCAGGCATCTAAGGGACACTGACTATGTGCTGGACCCCTCACATCCCTCTATGAGCTGGTACCTATACAAATAAGGAAACTGAGGCAGAGAGGGCTTAGGTTACATGACCAAAGCCACAAAGCCAGGCACAGTGGGTCGCTGGGTGTGCTCCCAACCATACGCCATGCCTGGGGCCTAGAGACTGCAGATCATGACAGGAAGAGCCAACTATGCTGTGGGTGCAGAGAAAAGCCTCAGGGTGGGGGTGGGGTGGGCAGCAGAGAGCAGCACACAGCTGCTGAGGAGCCAGGGTTGGAGAGCATGATGAGACCAGGTAGGAGGTGACCACCCTCTCCAGTAGGGAGTGCAGCAGGCAGTAAAGGCAGACACAGATGGAGTCACCTGACAGGAAGTCTCACCAGGACATGGACGACGGACACTGTAACAGGCCCCAGAGAGGACACTTTGGAGCAAGCCTCTGAGGCCAGTTTAGGACAGGATGGGTGAGAGGAAAACACACACAGGGGCTAGGGCTGCAAATCAGGGAGTGCTCAGGGTCAGGGAAGAAGCCACTAGAGGAAAGAAGGGAACTGAGGCCTGAAAGGTGAGGTGGCTGCTGGGGTGCCTGTGGGCAAGACAGGGAAGGATCAGGAACAACACTCTGGACAGAGGAGTGTTCAGGACACCCAGTTGCCCCACTGTTCCTAACTCACCCTGCTCCCTGTGGTGGTGTCAGCCTTGGTCTCAGCACCGAGGCGGTCAAACACGGACATCCTGTGCAGACCTGGGAAGGAAGCGAGGCCATCAGGGAGCCCCTGCCAAGCAGCTCCTGGGGCAGAGCCTAAGCTGCGCACCCTGCAGATGCCAAGGGAGAGGACACCACCAGTCGGCTCCACCACAGGCACAGCCCGTGCCAATGTTGGCTTTGCATCTCGCTGCTGGATAACAATCCTCACCCACAGCACCTGGCCAGCATCACACATGGCAAAGCTTGACTGACACCCAGAATTCTTTGAACTTCTCAGTACAAGTTCATGGAATGTGTGTGGTTAATGCTTACCTGTTGCATTGGGGTTCATGGGCCTTTGAGAGAATCTGATCAATGGTAATGAGCCCTCCCCCAAAATTCTCCACCAGTAGAACATTTACTAAATCATGGTGTATAAATACCATGGAAATAAACGAACATTTAAAAAGAATGAATCCAGAGCCGGGTATGGTGGCGCATGCCTGTAATCCCAGCACTAGGGAGGCTGAGGCAGGAGGATTGTTGTGAGTTCGAGACCAGCCTGAGCTACAAAGTGAGCTTAAGGCCAGCCTGAACTGCACAGTGAGACCCTGTCTCAAAAAAGACAAAAAAAAATTTAAAAAATAAAATAAAAATAAATAAAAAAATAAAAAGAATGAATCCAGTTTGATCCCCAGCATGCCATACTGGCCCTGCCCCCAGGGTGTGCTGAGATGAGTGATTGAGACTGGGCATGGTGGCACATGCCTGAAATCCCAGCACTTGGGAGGCTGAAAACAGGAAAATCACTACGAGTCTGATCTATGCAGGGAGACTTTGTAGACCCGGTACTAAAATACAAAAAAAAAAAAAAAAAAAAAATGAGTCTAGCACTCAGGAGACTGAGCCAGAAGTCTCAAACTGTGAGTTTGAGGTCAGCCCATGCTTCAGAGAATTCAAAATCAGCACATCAAGATCTTGTCTCCTAATGCCCCCAAAAAACCCTACATGTAGGGCTATAAAAAGAACTTAATAAAACTACATATGAGACAATACCTATAGGATGATTTTACTTGCGCTATACAGCCAAGGGATACAGGGGGGAAGGGAAAGACAATGTTTTTGCTACAAGTGTTTCTGGGCCACCTGGAAGTTTTTCCAGAACACATTACTGTAGGTGATCCTACTGCCCACGTGTGCAAACATCGTACCGTCTTCCTAGCATAAGAACCCGAAAGAGTAAATAAATCCAAAAGGTAGAATAGGTCCTATGAAAGCAAAAGACACTGTTCAAAGGGAAGGAACAACTGGGTTGAGAGAAAGGAGGACACAAAGAAAGAAAGGAAAAAGAAATATGCGTGTATGTACACAGGACAGTTGGGATAACTGTACTAGTTTCTGCTGGTCTATTAAAAGCATTTAATGCTTAAATTTTTTTCTCTCTCTTTTTAAATTTTTTTGACCAATTTTGCACGCTTTTATTTGGTACTCTGGACAATCTGAAGATAACAATAGGCAATATAACAACCATTGTTGAATTTCTTTTTTTTTTTTTTAATGTACTTGGTTGTTAAAGGGTCTCACTACACAGCTTGGACTCATGGGGATCCTCCTGTTTTCAGCCTCCCCAGTGCTGGGATTACAGGCATATACCGCTAAGCCTAGACTCTGTGGCCTGCTCAGCCCACTAGGGGCGGGGCTGGCATGGTATATGGTACGTGGGGTACAAAGTGGTCCCTGCATTTGGCTAAGCTTGCCTACGCAGACACTTTATTTGTACTTGCAGTACAGTTATCCCAACTGTCCTGTGTACATACACGCATATTTCTTTTTCCCTTCTTTCTTTGTGTCCTCCTTTCCCTCAACCCAGTCGTTCCTTCCCTTTGAACAGTGTCTTTTGGTTTCCACTGAGCTATCTCACCAGACCCAGAATTTCATTTTGTTTAGTGAAATTCTGTATCATTTCTAATGTTTTGGTGTGTGTGTGTGTGTGTGTGTGTGTGTGTGTGTATGTGTATGTGTGTGTGTTAACCATTATTAAAGTCTTCTATTTATTTATTTGCCACAGGATCTCACTACACAGCTCGGACCTGAAGTGGTCAAGTGTGTGTGGCTTTGAAGCCAGTACAGTGCTCCCTGGGCTCTGCATGCCGTACCTGGCGAGCTAGCTCAGCGGTCTAAGCACCTGCCTGGCAAGCACAAAGACCTGGATTCCATCCAAAGTGCCTCATGCTGGGCTGGCCCTGGAACCCTAGGCACACCATGCTAGCCCACAAATGGGGTATGGTAGTACATGCCTGTAATCCCATCGCTGGGAAGGCTCAGGTAGGAGGATCACTACGAGTTAGAGCTGTATAGTAAGACCCTGTACCAAATAAATAAGTAAAAGATTTTATTTTTTGGCGGAACCAGGGATTGAACTCAGGCCCCTGCGCTTGCCAGGGAAGCGCTTATTCCACTAAGCCATCTCTCCAGCCCCAAATAAAAGATTTTGAAAAAAGAAGCCCATCTCTGCAACACCACCATAAGTTTAGCCCAAATCTCAACCAGGCTCCTCTGACTCAGCAATGGGGCCCTCTGGGGCATCTGCCCCTATCCAGGCACAGTCACTCATTTATCTCAGGGAGGCCATTCCTAAGTCCTCACCCTCACCCCCTGGGCCAGAGCACTGAGAAGCCAGGTTACAAGTACCACAGGATGACAGCGTAGAGGCGATCTGCCACCCTTCTCTACAGCCACTGCTGCTGGCCCAGGGCCCAAGGCTCCTTGATTCCCCATTAAAGTCTGCTTCTCAGCCACCGCCTACAGGCATGATCAAGTCTGTACCATGCAGTAGAGTAGAACTGCAGTCTGTCCAGCCCCTGGGCCAGTACCTTTGGCTGCCTGCTGCTGCTCCAGGATCTTGCGGGTCCGGGGGGTGGTGCCCTTGGGCATATTGATGATGTATTTCCCTTCCATCTCGGCAGTGACCCGGCGCCGCTTAGTGGGAACCTCCAGGCTCTCCTCCTCCCCGCACACCAGGGCAGCTGCTGGGAAGGAAGACACAGGGTCAGCGCCCTCCAGGATGGAGGGCTCTCCAGGGTGCCGCTGGACACCAGATGAAAGGCACATAGAGCCCTGGAGCCCCGCATTCCCTTACCTGCCCAACTGCCTCCATCACTGCCCAATGGGCCACTGAGGCACTCAGAAGGCTGGCTATGACAGGGCCAGAGGGTGCCAGAATCCCCAGGCTTTGTGGCCCATCCCAAACTATCCAGAGCTGGCCAGACCTGAAAGCTGCAGGGTGAGGAGGAAGCTCCAGACCACAATCCAGGTGCTTTCACACCTGCATTCACTGGCAGTGTTTGTTTCCATATTACATTCAATTCTTAAAAAATGAATCATGCTGTATACAGCACTTCCCACTTCGGCACTGTGCATAAATCTACTTTGATTTATAATAAAATGGAATTCCTTCAAGTGTGTCAAAGGATAAAAAGCTGTCTGGCTGCTGAAGAGAGAGCAGGTTCTTTACCACCGACCCAGGCATCAGGTGGTGCTGAGCACCAGGTGGGGCACAGCGTCCATCTGCTACAGGAAAAGCCTGAGCCACTGAGGAGCATGTTGCATGTGTGCCTCAGCCCACTAGCCTGGCTGTGCTGCTGTCCTGGCAGTTAGGGCATCACTGTGCCATTCTACAGATGCAAATGTGAGGCCCACAGAGGTGACAAGTCCAAATACTTGTGTGCCTTGTGGCCTTCAAAGTGCCTTGTGAGGACATGGGAGCATGACTCCTCAATGCCTTGGGCCAACCCACCAGCTCCTCCCACCACCCTGCGAGGGCTCTCACCGGAGGCCTTGGCACTCTTTGCTGCCATTTTGTTGGACACAGTGACTGAGATCTTAGAGGTACTGGTGTCTGGCCGCCTTGGGGGAGTGCTGGGCGGGGAGTCACGGTTCAGGCTGTTGGTGATCATTCGGGAGGCAGCTGCAGAAAGTGAGGGGGAAGAGGCCAGTCAGGCAGGCTCTGGGCAGAAGGTTGGGTGCAGTCCCAGGCCAGAGTGGAGAAGGCAAGCACTAGAAGGAAATTAGCAAGCGGCGGCTATTGCCACCTTATAGCTACACTATCATGATGCAGGGACTCTGGAGTGGGCTTTCTTATCCAGGAACCAGCCCATCACCTCTGTCAGCCTGAGCCCCTGTGCTTTTTCTCTACACAGTCCATAGTACTGCTTGACAGTAAACTGTATTTATCTGCTTACTGGCAGACTCCCCCACAGGAATGCAAGCTCCATGGGGAAGCAGGATCTGCTTCCTGATGTATCCTTGGGCCCTAAAATCATGACTGTCCCTCTGTAAGCCCCCATGTCTACTGAAGTGAAGGACACTATCACTGAAGCCACCAACATTCTGACAGGGCCCAATGCAAACCAATCCTATAGACAAGGGAACCAAGCTTAGGAAGGGGAGCTCCTCCGCCTGGCCCCTGAGCAGAGCAGGTCCAGTTCTGGTTGAACTGGCACAGGACAGAGGGGCCTCCATATGGAGATGGACAGGCATTTCTGGCAGACAGGAAGGATGGCCTGGTGTGCAGGTGGGAGCTGTTAGCACGCCGACTGTGGCCCAGCCTACAGCAAAGGAGACCAGGTTCTCATGGTGCAGTTGCTGCTAACAGCAGTCTACAGGCTTTCGAGGACTCTTGGGGAAGTAATAACCTTCATGCCGCCACCGCTGTCTGCATTTGGATGTGGGCTGGTCCAAATGTCTGTCTGCAAAAGCCATTGGGCTGCACCTCTGTGACCAACCCTGTTCTGTATAACTGCTATAGGACTACTGCAGAAATGAGCCTGGGCTGGAGATGTAGCTCAGCAGCACAGTGCATGCCTCACAAGTGCACAGTCTTAAGTTCGATCCCCAGTACCAAAAAAAGCCCTGCTATGTTCAGCTTTCCTGCATCCACGTCTTTGGCTCAATCCTGCCCACACACACTTTATCAGCCTAGCCACAAACTTGCTTTGGTCAATAAAGTACAAGCAAGTATTTCTAGTTATGGTGGCATATGCCTGCAATCCCAATAACTCTGGGGAGCTATGGCAGCAGAGTTTGGAGGTAGCATTTTTTTAGGGGGGAGGGGTTGTTCATTTTTAGTACCAGGAACTAAACTCAGGACCTCATGCTTACCAGGCAGGTGCTGTGCCGCTGAGCTATAACCCCAGCTGGAAGTCACACATTAAGAAGCCAACCACGTTAAATTTTTGAATTTTATTTTAAAAATATTAAAAATTAGGGCCAGCCAGACAGCTCAGTGGATTAAAGTGCCTGCTTAGGCAGACACAGGGGCCAGGGGTTCAATCCCTGGCCTTCCATGCCAGCCCTGCCCCCAGGGTGTGCTGAGATAATTGAGACTGGGCGTGGTGGTGCGTGCCTGTAATCCCAGTGCTTAGGAGGCTGAAAAAGGCTCACTACAAGTCCAATGTATGTAGTAAGACCCTGTAGACCCTGTACTAAATAAAAACAAAAATATTAAAAATTTTACAGAGCCAGGCATGGTGGCACAGGCCTGTAATCCCAGCACTCGGGAGGCTGAGGCAGGAGGATTGTTGTGAGTTCGAGACCAGCCTGAGCTACAAAGTGAGCTTAAGGCCAGCCTGAACTGCATAGTGAGACCCTGTCTCAAAAAGACAAAAAAAAAAAAAAAAAAAAATTTTTACAAACTCACCTATTCATCAAAATTCATTTGAGGGGCTAGGGAGATAGCTTGGTGATATAAAAGCCTGCCTGGCAAGCACAAGGTCCTGAGTTTGATCCCCAGTACTACATGCTATGCCAGCCCCAGAAACCCAGGCAGACTTCTGACCTTGGAACAGGGCATGGTGGTGCACTACTGTAGTCTCAGCACTAGGGAGGCTGAGACAGGAGGCTCACTGTGAGTTCAAGACGAGCCTAGGAGCTATAAAAGTGAGCATAAGGCCAGCCCGAACTGCGCAGCAAGACCCTATATCAAAAAAATTTTCTAAAAAGAATCATCATCTGAGAAAGCCGCCAGGCATGGTGGTGCATGCCTATAATCCCAGCACTCAGGAGGCTGAAGCAGGAGAACTGCTGCAAATTCAAGGCCAGCCTGGGCTGCAAAGTGACCTCAAGGCCAGCCTGAACTGTATAGTGAGGCCCTGCTTCAAAAAGACAAAAAAGGCTGGGCGTGGTGGCGCATGCCTGTAATCCCAGCACTCGGGAGGCAGAGGCAGGAGGATTATTGTGACTTCGAGACTAGCTTGAGCTACAAAGTGAGCTTAAGGCCAGCCTGAACTGCATAGTGAGACCCTGTCTTAAAAAAAAAAGACAAAAAAGTGGCCAGGGAAATGGCTCAGTAGAATAAGCACTTCCCTGGCAAGTGAAAGGGCCTGAGTTCAATACCCAGTTCCACCCTCCCCCCACCCCCACCCCCCCAAAAAAAGACTAAAAATACACTTCAACAAAAAGGCTCTGGGCACTCGGGAGGCTGAGGCAGGAGGATTGTCGTGAGTTCGAGACCAGCCTGAGCTACAAAGTGAGCTTAAGGCCAGCCTGAACTGCATAGTGAGACCCTGTCTCAAAAAGACAAAAAAAAAAGGCTCTGGGTTTAATCTCCAGGAGCCCACAATGGAAGGGAGGGAGGGAGGGAGGGACAGCAAAGTTATATGGCTGACACCGCAGCTCAGTGACAGAACATGTGCTTAGTGTATAAGAGGCCCTGGGTTCAATCTTGAGCACCACCAAAAATAAATAAATATACAAAACAAACTTTAGTTCCACATTGATCAGCTGATGAAAGTACTCTGACTGGGGCCCTGCAGGAACTGAATTCTTTACTTCCCCTTAGCCACTGACAGTGATCCTATGGCACACATGTTATTTGTGACAGAAGATGTTAATGTATGAGTTGTTTTTTCTAGACTAAAACCTCTGCATTCAAGTTGAATTGCAGCGCCAGCACTTAGCAATGAATGAGCGGGTCTGGGGTTGCAGTCTGGGCCCTCACCTCTGAAGGTTTGCAGCACTGCCCTAGGAGCAGGGTGCAGTGCTCACTGGTTCAGCAAATGAAGTGCCTGGACAACCATGAACGAGTGGTCTGAAAGAGGAGCCCTGAATACCTAGGGTGCTTTTCTCCCTTAGAGAACAGGGCCTAGCTTCTATCTCTACAAGTGACAGGAGGGAAGGAATGACCACGTTTGTCCCCTTTAGTGAGTAACCCTAAAGAGATGGAACTCACCGCTAGAGGTGCCACGGCGTAGCTCAGCTGGGAGGGTGCCAGGGCTACAGGGTACTGACTCAGTGGCAGCTTTGCACATATCCTGTAAAAATCAGGCACCAAGGTTAGCACCGCAAAGCCAGAGATTAGAGACCTGAGGCCACTGCCTGAGGACCAGAGCACGCCTGCTAGAGGAAAGGTACAAAAACATTTCACACCTGACTGGGAGAAAGTGTCACACACACCCTCACTGGCAGCCACTGTGCAAACTATCCAACCAGTATTCTTTAGAACTGTCAACAGTGTGCTAGGGGGTGGCTCAGTGGTAGAGCACTGGCTTCTCAAGGCCCTAGCTCCTGGGGCAGAGAGGGTCCTAGAGAGAGATGACAATTATCACGAGGAAGACAAGAGCTCATGATAATCACAGTAAAGTCTTTTCTAGGCCCTACATTAGGAAGTATAGACATTCTAGCTTAATATTCACACCTATCCTTCAAGATGGTTGCCACCTGCTTTTCCCAGGCAAAGAAATAAGGCTCAAAGAAGTTAAACAATGAGTCCTTTCTCTGTCACACAGCAAAGGGCTGAATGAGCCTCAGAACTGGCTCTAGAACTGCCCACCCCTCCATTAAACTAGGGGCACAGCGTGGGCAGAGGACCCACCTGGCGGTGCACCACCTTGGCATGCTTAAGGATGGCGATGATGTCACCCACCACGGTCACACCCAGCTCGTTCATGATTTCCTTGTTGAGATCCAGCAGCATACTCTTCTGGATCCTGCAGGGGATAGGGAGCAGTGAGGCCCCAAGGGGGTCCTGGCAGGTGGGGCAGCCAGCTCCCTACCTCCCCACCCAAGTCCAGCCAGGTACTTCGCCAACCTCACCTATTATCCACAAACATCACAGCATAATTCACAGCAGGTCCCGGGGGAATGCCGGCTTCCTTAAAGAACTGGATCCACTCAGAAGTGGCTGGGGGTAAAACAGGGCACATTACTCACAGAGTGTCCTTAGAAAACAGAGCAGCAGGGGCTGGGGAGATGGCTCATTGGAATAAGCACTTCCCTGGCAAGCACAAGGTCCTGAGTTCAATCCCCGGTTCCGCAAAAAAAAAAAAAAAAAAAGAAAGAAAAGAAAACAGAGCAGCAAAACCACAACAGCAGTGGCTCCCATGAATTGAATGTCCATCGCCCACCGGGCCCTATGCTGAGTACTGTGCACAGGAGACGGAATGAAGCCCTCCCCACCTCTCTGAGATTCCCTGATCTGCCATCAAGGAAACTGAGGCAAAGAAGGGTCAGCTGCAGGGCACAGGGCTAAGGAGGGGCACAGCTCCCCAACCCTGGAGCTGCCCACCTCCACACATCTCTGGCCTGGCCTGGAGTGCGGATGTTGCTCCATGCACCTGGCCAATGGCAGACATGATGAAACTGAGACTCTGGGTTCTCTCCTGATCCCCACCAGGGAGCCAAGGCCTGGAGGGAGGATCAGAGAGCAGCAGTACTCGCTCCTGCACAGGAGCAGCCAGGCCTCAGAAAGGACGAAAGGTACCAAGCCAAGCTCTGGGACTTGGGGTCAAATCCCAGCTCTGCCATTTCCTGGCTAAGGGGCCCTTGCCACACTAAGGCTCAATGTTCTGGTTTTGGTTTCCTCACTTGTAAACATGGGATTGTACTGTGCACCTGACACTCAGCACCAGTCAGGTCCTGTGCCAGATACTGGGGCTGCTGCAGAGCACCAGAGGAAGCCGCTGCTCTCACAGAGGTGTGCAGACTCAGTGAGGAAACCCACAGAAATGGCTTTGAGTGGGGCCTGTCCAAGAGGACGTCCTCCACTCCTGTCAGTTATTACTGTTATTACTATGCTATCCCTCAAAATAGCTACACAGGAGTGCAGTGCACACTGGAGGCCCTCGGTAAGGTGGAACTCTCAATACCACGTCACCAAAGGTGAGGAGCCACAGCAGACCTACTGTGAGGCTCCACTGCTCCCACACTTTCTCCCTAGTCCTTTGGCTGCCACCCTCAAACTGACAAGAGCTGTGATTCTTTTCTTTTAACATTAAGCATTTTCTTTTTCACATTTTAACACTGATGAGTGCCAGGGTTTAAATGGCAACTTCTTTTACCCTCTTCATGGTATAGAATCTATGCCATTTTAGAATAGAAGAAATTCGGTGTTACTTTGCTAATTTTCCTTTTAAGATAACTAATGCTCTGAGCTGAGAACAGATACACTGATGTTTTATGGGAGGCACACAGCCTCAGGCACACAGGCTTATCGGCCACATCTCTCCCACCAAGGCCCTGCCCAGCCAGCAGCCTGAACCCAGGGACTGGAGCAGGTGAGGAGCATGCTCTCAGGACCTCCTCATCCTGCCCTGGGGCAAGGGGCCCACTCCCCAGATTACCCAGATATTGCCCACCTGCCCAGCTGCAGTGCCCAGAGTTCCATTAGCCAAAAGCAAGCACCTCTAAGTACCAAGGAGCAACACTGAGTGATTCCATTTCAAGGAATCCCCAGAACATGCAAATCTAGAGGGCAGAAAGTTGCCAGGGGTCAGGAGGAAAGACAGGAACTCCGATGGGGTGGGAGCTCTTCACGGAGAGTGACAACTGATTGTGATCATGGTTGGACAACTCTGTGAATGGAGAATGTAATAGAATTGTGCCACACCATAGAATTGTACATTTGAAACTGGTAAAATACACATCTATGAACTGTATCTCTTATTAGGCTATGATTAAGCAGAGAAAAAGCACGTCAGTCCTGAAGACTACAGAAATTCCTTTGTCCAAGGACCTTGGAAAGGCTTGCACTCATCATTCAGGTGTTACTAAGAAGGAAAATGCCTGGTCAATTAAACTGCTAAAATGTAGCCCCCTTCACAAATGTTACAACAAAGTATCTTGGAATCAGCTACATGAGGGTTGCTGCTCACCAGACACACACAAAGTCTTCACTGATAACACCAGCACTTTGGGAAACTGAAGCAGGAGGACTGCAAGTCTGAATCCAGCCTGGGCAATTTAGTTACTTATCAGGATCAGGCTGGGGAGATAGCTCAGCAGCATAAGCACCTGCCTGGCAAATGCAAGGTCCCAAGTTTGACCCTCAAGACCAAAGAAAGAAAAAGAAAAAGAAAAAAGAAAAAAGGCTGGGATACAGCTTAGTGAGAAAATCCTGAGTTCAACCCATAGTACAAAAAAAAAAATTTGAAGTGTTCATGGCAGGGCGTCTATGAGACCCTCAGAACGATGCAATATCCTCAATAATGGCACTTATAAACAAACAGTGTCACTCACAGGATAAAGTACTATGTGGCAAAAGGACAGGGGCTATTTGACCAGAGATGACCCTCAAGTATCGAGCTACACAAAAAGTCAGCCACAAAAAGACACAGCAAGATTTTGTTTACATAAGTTTAAAACCCAAGTCTATAGAATACAAATGTGTCCACTGACAGAACTATGAGGAGAGATAAAGAAAGGGGTCTGTGAGGACGACAGTGGGGTTTAATCTATCTGGGGGGTGGTAGGACCCTCAAGGGTCTGGCAGTGCTGAATTTTATGCCCTGTATGGCTAGAAGAACTTTGATTTTTCAATCCCTTTGTTGAACTATATACACAAAAAAGTGCACAAGTCAATACATATTCCTTCCTCTCCACCAGTGGTGCCAGGGATGGAACTCAGGGCCTCATACATGCTAGGCAAGCACACTAACCTGAGCTACACTCCAGTCCCAGTGGATATTGCTAAACCAAACATACTCTAGGTAGTCAAGAAAGAAAACATTTCTGCCAGGCATGATAGCTTAGACCTGTGATCCCAGTACTCAGGAGGCTGAGGCAGAAAGATTGCCTTGAGTTCAGGCCAGCCTGAGCTACACAGTGAGTTAGTTCAAGGCCTGAATTACAGGGCGAGACCCTGTTTCAAAAAACAAAAACAAAAAAACTCAACATTTAGCATTTGCTGATCTGACACACAGCAGACCCCTCAACCCCAGGAGACAGTTTCACAGGTGGGTAAAAGGCCAGGTGGGAGATCTGGCAGACTTCGCAGCCCAGGTTCTTCAGGGCTAAACTTTGATGTTAGGAGGCCCAGAGTGGAAGAAGGGTCAGAAGGCTGCAACAGGCCCCAGCTGGCCCCCAACTTCATCAGAGCACAGCTGCTCCAGCAGGCGCCACCTCTCCCCCTCCCCCACCTAGGCCAGGTGTCAAAGAGGGCACCAAGAAGAAGGGACCAGGCAGGGAAGGCCAGACTCACCCATAGTCACTGAGACCATCCTCTCCCTGGCCTTGACCTTGTTCCCAAGAGCCTGGAAAAGAGAAGAGTGAAGACAGAGAGCCCATGAGTGGTGGCCACTGCCGTCCCCCTCTACTGTCTGCCTGTCTGCCTGTCACAGGAGCATTCCTGTGCAAGGGGCTCACCATCCAGGAATAGCCCAGCAGCTGGCAGGACATCCGCTGGGGACAGTGCTGCCACCACAGCTATCGCTCCTGCCTGGGGTGAGGCCCAGCAACAGTAAATGTGCACACTTCCCATGCCAGCCACCCCAAAAAGCCTGCAGAACACAAAATAGGCACGGCCTGTCCAAGACTTCCACCATAAATATCCACTCACTCATTCATTCATTCATTCAGACACTATTTACTAAGAACCCACTATGCGTGAGGAACTCGGGAAGCCTGAGGGGAATGAATATATGGACCTAGCAGGCGACTGGGCGTAGGGCAGGGCAGACGGAGGGTAAACACGCAAAACAATTCATAAATCTCCTCCTTCCAGCATGTTTCCTTTTACTCAGCCCAGTCCCCAACCCCTCCTTCTCCCTCATCCAGGCTCCCAAACCAGGCTGCAAAAGGCCCTAGATTGAAGCACCATTCCAACTCCTGCTCCACCTCTCAATACCTTCCCCCCACTTTTTGTGTGTGTCATTGTGTGTGTGTGTGTGTGTGTGTGTCATTTTGAAAGTGTCTCACTATGTAGTTGAGCTCAGTGATCCTCCTGCCTCAACCTCCAAAGTGCTGGGATTTCAGGTATGCACTACCACACCTGGCCTTCTCAGTCCATTTTGATGGTAAAACCGAGTGCACAGTATTGGCAAATAACATCACCAGTTGGACCTTGGCGCCCCCATCTCTGGATCAGGATGATACAAGCATCACTCATCTTGGCAACCTTTTGCAAGGGCCAGGTGAGTACTGTGGACAGAGGCACCTGAGACAGCTCATGGTGCATACTAAGGAGACCAGACAGCAGCCCCTAATCTCCTTGCCTGGCCCAACACTCCCTCTCCACCAGGTTCTCTATCTGCCTCCCAGTGTTGTTTTGTTCTGTTTTGTGAGACAGGCTCTACTGGTAGCTATGTTGCTGAAGCTGGCCTCAAACTCCTGGGCACAATCCTCCTGCTTCAGTCTCCCCAGTAATGGGACTCCAAGACCACCCAGCCCAGCTCGCCTCCCAGTTTTGACTTAGGATCTCTGGGATGCCACATCTTACTGTCCTTCAGGCAAGCCCTCTTTCTCTCTGCTCATCTGCCACCTGCTTTGGGACACTTTCTCAAAGTCCCACTCGGAGCCTCTCTCCCCAACCCTAGGTATTGTATAGTCCTCGTCTGACTTCTGAATCATTGGATGATATGCGCTACCACACACATCACTCCCCTTGCACACACTCTTAGGGCCACCCTTCTTTCTGGATTGATCTCCTGGACAAACACAATATGGCAGGCATCTCTCAAAGAACAGGGCTTGGAGAGGCCTTTAAAAGACAGACAGAACATCTACAGGCCAAACACTGACTGCTCCCGGCCCACGGCCAAGTGCTGGGGTGATGCCTGACAACACACCCATGAAGAATATTATTAGCCCTATTTTAATCAATAAAAACCTGACCCAGGGAGGAATAGTCATTTGTCAAGTGTCACATTCAGTAACTGACCTTACTAGGATTCAAAAACAAGCTCTCCTTGATCTCGATGCCCATGGAGTTGCTCCTTTTGAGTGTTTACAACATGCCAGGAACTAAATATATGCAAATCTCATTTTCATAGTCAGTCTGAGGAAAAAAAAAAGTTAAACAAATGAGAGTGGTGGGTCCAAGGTCACAAAGCAAGTAACAGCAAGGCCAGGGATTGAACTCAAGTCAGCCCAACAACAATGGTTGATGCTGACTTTGGGATTACTATGAACCAGGCACTGTGTGTCATTGAAAGGTCTCACTTAATGCTGGCCAGAATCCTTTAAGTGTTGGTATGCTTCCCCCACTACTGCGGATTTCCCTACAGTAAATTTCTTCTACCATCTATCTATCTCCAATTTTTGAGACAAATCTCCCTATATACTTCAAACTAGCCTTGAACTGGTGGTGATCCTCCCACCTCAGCCTACCAAGTAGGTGTGGGTCATCATACCAGACTCTTCTCTCTACCATCTTAAAAGCCCAACTCCGGGGCCGGGGAAATAACTCAGTAGAATAAGTGCTTGCCTGGCAAGCTCAAGGACCTGAGTTCAATCCCTGGTTCCACAAAAAAAGAAAGATAAAAAAAAGCCCAACTCCACAGGTAACTTCCTGTGAAGTCAATAAAATAGCAATTTTAAAATAGTAGCTACCATTGACACATATCAGTGATACAAAGCTTGAGCCCAGGCTGAGCAAGTAAGTAACTTGGTGAAAACCTGTCTCAAAAAAAGGGGGTGAGAGGGCAGGGTATGATGGCAAACATCTGTAACCCCAGCACTTGGAAGGCCCAGGCAGGATGATCGCTCCAAGTTTGAGGCCAGCCTGGACTACAATGTGAGTTCAAGGCCCACCTAAAATGCAAGGCCCTGTCTCCAAATAACAAAAAAAAAAATAGAAGGCAGTAACTTTATTTCACTTCAGTTATTGTTCCATCATTCTTGCCACTTTCTATAGCAGTCATGTAAAATTTCTCTTTCGTATCTTTTTGAGATATGATTAAAAAATAATAAGAGGGGCCGGGGAGATGGCTCAGTGGAATAAGTGCTTCCCTGTCAAGTGCAAGGGCCTGAGTTCAATCCCCAGTTCTGCCCAAAAAATAAGTAAATAATAAATAAATATTAAAAAATAATAATAATAACAATGAATGCTGCTGCCTGGTGTCAGCCAGTGGAAAAGCAGACTTACCAAAAACTTTTGTGCTGGGCGTGGTGGCACATACCTGTCATCCCAGCACCTGGGAGGCTGAGGCAGGAGGTCACTGTAAATTCAAGGGCAGACCAGGCTGTATCAGGAGGCTCAAAACAAAAAAAAAAGCACTCTGATGTGTCTTCATCTACTTTATTCACTGGATGTGGCACCGCAGGACTTCTGGCTCTTCCATGAAGTCAAATTATTACGAAAGGGAAACATTTTGAATCAATTCACGATATGGAAACAGCCACAACAGGACAACTAAAGTTTGTAAGAATCATGGAATAAAAATGTATTCGAATCAAGAGAGTGGGTAGTAAGGTGGATTAACAGCAATATTTCTCTAATTGTAATTTTTAATTTTTCTTCTCTCCTTTTTTTTTTGAGCCAGGGTCTCACTATGTAGCCCAGAATGGCTTCTAACTCACAGCAATCCTTCTGCAGCACCCTTCAGAGTGCTCAGATTTCAGGTGTGCCATCACAGCTGGCAACTTTTTGTTGTTGTTGTGCCAGGAATAGAACCTGGGGCCTCACATATCCCCAAACTCAATTTTTAAAAATTTCAACATACACTATACTTTTCCATCTTACCCCCTTTTCCAATCAGCTTTCATTTACTGTTCACAGTTTCATAGACTCTTGCTTTCACTGTATTTGCTTAAGTTTTTCCTTCTTCTCAAGGGAAGCAACCTTAATTTTCCATTAAGATAGCAATGTGACTCTTCCCATTCACATTAACTAAGAAAATTACAGCAGTGATTTTCAAAAAAAAAAAAAAGGTAAAATTGTAAGACTGGGCAAACATGCGACAGGATGTCGATTTGCCCACTCGGGTTCTGGTTTTCACATTGCTGTTTCTGAACTTTCTCCTTTGTGTACTTTCGTGGAGTTGCGGGCTACACTAATGACCCTCAGAGTTTATTACCATTTTAGTTGGAATCTGTTGAACTGTTTCTCTGCTACAGGCTGTGGCACCACATGTGCGTTTCATCAGAATCCATTCACCGAACCTATCAGCCCTGTAAAGAGGAGGAAACTGAGATCCAGAGAGGTAAAGGCACAGGCTCACAGGCGCACAGCGCAGCTGGGATTTGAACCCAAATCTGCTGGCTCCGAGCCTAACAATTTCACTCCCGGCGCAATCATCAGTGCTAACAACAATGGTACCAAAAAGCGAAGGCGCTGAGCTAGGGGCCGAGACGGGCACTTCTCATTCAAACATGAAGCCCATACACAGTCGAATCCTGACCCCCATTGTACAGAAGAGGAAACTGAGGCTCAGATAAAGAAATCGCTTGTCTAGACCCCTAGAGCGGAGCTCGGACTGTAACTCTAGCGCCTCGGACACCACCCATCCCGCCATATCCGGCTCAGACCCACAACCACATACCCGAGCCTCACCTGGCCCAACGAGCCCGCGACCATTCACGCCACCCTCCCACCCTGCCGGCAGCGCCAACTGTCAGTCACTCCTCCCTCGACCCCGTCTCCGCCCAGGAAGCCCCGCCTCACCGCCGGAAGCCGGACAAACCCGCCCGCGGCCGCTCTAGCCCACAAGGCGGCCACCAGCGAGTGTGCGATGAGTCATGTGATCAGACGCGGTCTCGGAGTCGCGGTAAACCTGTTTCCTCCGCCCAGTGGGGCCGGGAAGCACCGCCAAAGAAAAAAGCGCAGGCTGCCTCCGCGCCCCCCCCCCTTACAAGCTAGCTGGAGTGAGTCTGCGCAGGTGGGGCAGGAAGGCGGAGCTGGAGCTTTGGAGGTTCGTGCACGCGCCGGTCCCAGAGAGGGAACCGTGGAACGCAGGTACAGGGTGATAGGGGGCTCCGCGTCTTGTCTACACTCCGTGTTTTTATCCCCATGTCCCAATACGTTTACTCTTTTGTCACCCTTGGCCCATTGATGTCGCTCATGCCTCTTAAATCGTATCCCCATTAACCCGTCAGCACCCCGTTCTGTGGCCAGCACCCTCCTTATGTCGCCATCAGCCGGCCCCTTAAAATCGCTTTGGTTCCCACTAAACCCTCACTGCCACCGTTTGTACAGTCTCCCCTCTTTAAGTCCTCACCAACTTTATGCATGTCACCTGTGGAGAGCCACGGAGGGTAGCCTGGGAATGGTCAGAGGCCGGATTCCTCTACGGCCTGCAGCACCTCCTCAAGCCTGAGCTAGATTAGCCCTCCCATCGTGTGTGCCAAGATGGCGCCCATTTCCTGCTTCCGCCTTCACTGTAACCCGCCTACTTCGTGATGTAATCAGCCTCTGTATAGCAATGCCCTATAATGTTGTGTAACGTGGCAAGGCCTGATTGGGGGATTAACTTGTATAAATGGTGGTGTCCGACATTAGTGAGGGGTTAGAAGAAGAAGAAGAAGAGAGAAGAAGAAGACAGTGTGGTCGAGAGAGCAACTGGGCTCTCTCGGTGGGGCACGACCTGGAGAACGATTAAAGCCTGCCATCGCCAAGAGATCTTGTCGAGTCTTCCTTTCCTGCCGGCCGGGAGGGGACGCCGCGACCCGACATCTGGTGGCCCGTACGGGGATCGAACCCGCGACCTTGGCGTTATCAGCACCAAGTGCCGTTTGTGTCTTCCCACAAGAACAGGGCAGGGAACCCGTATGGGTCCCTGAACGGCTGGTTCGAGCCGCTACGCCCCCATCAGACACACAAAAGAAAAATAGCCATATAAATGACTCCAGGGAAAGATGTTCCTTGAGAGACCGTTTCTCTTCCTCCACAGGACGAAATGGCAAAGGTGCCGATGCTGATAGTGGCCCTGATGGCCTTGACGTCGACCTGTAGAGGCGGCCTGGAGGGCCCACCACCTAAAGACCAATTGTACAAAAGCCTGTTTGGAAATCCTTGTGATTGCGGAGGCGGCATGTTTACAGATGATCCGCGCTCTGGTGGTAAGATTGTTACCCAAACGGTAAGTTGTGGATCAAAGATAGCACACCTCACTAAGGAGCAAGATCGGTCAACCTTACTCTGGAGGTGTAAAGAGGAACCTAAACCCATCCCCAAGAAGAAGGACGGTAGACCCGGGCCCTGTCCTACACAATGTTCTACTTATCAATATGAAATGCATTCCAGCTGCTACAGCACCTTTGAGGAATGCACAGGGCCCAATAACACCGTGTATTTCACTGCTGTCCTACTGCACACCCGTAAGGGGAG
>PVKA01005196.1:0-92465 GCA_004027165.1 Ctenomys sociabilis | reverse complement strand
GCATCCAGAGTTGTGGGAGCCCTGAGGGGTACAGCGACCTCGGAGGTGGAGGTAGTGATGGGAGCAGCAGGTAAGGAGGCTGCAATGCATTCTTGCTGCCTGGAGCCGGGCTCTCAGTCGGGGACCATATGATAACACACACACACACAGACACAGACACACACACACACAGACACACACACACACACACACACACACACACACACACACACTCCTGAATGCGGGGCATGCCTCTATTTCTACTCAACTTGGAGTTTTTCAGAGCCAGAGGGAAGTGGTCCACCAGCTGGCTTCTTGAGGTAGGTCCTGAACCTTGCATGTATAGCCAATGAATCAGATACACTACACCAAGTCCGGCCCGCAAACACACAGACCGGCCACCAGGTGGAGCCTGGAGCCCTGCTCCCAGGAGAGTACTGGTTCTCCCACCCACCACTCCTGTGCTTGCATCCTGTCTGTGGGCATGTGGCCTGATGTGTGGCACGTGTCTTGCTCCCTGAGCCCATTTTGGCCTGCTCACTTGCTATGATCCCCAGCTCTTCTGTAGTAGTTATTTTCCTGGAGCTGGGGAAACTCCTTGATACTCAGGAGAGAAAAGAGGTTTACTGAGGCTTCCAGTAGCTGCAGACTTGGTCACACTGTGTGGGATTCAAGGCAGAAGGAGCTTGATGAGGCGGCACAGTGCTCTGCCCTTGGGCCAGATGGAGAAAGAGGGACAGGGGTCAAAGGTAGACCTTCTAGATTGCATCCTCAGAACTGCCTTCAAACCTGCTGGGTCCCAAGAGCACTCGCAGCTTCCTACCTCCCTGGTGAGGAGAACAGCACTTGTAGAGGAGGGGAAGAAGTCTAAAGGATGGGATACGTGGCTGGAGGGGGCAGGATTGGACCTGAGCAGCTGTAGCAGGAGGGCCTGGGAGGTTGCAGGGAGGAGGCCCCTCTTGTGAGCCACGTGGCGAGTCTCGCTGGGAGCACTGCAGAATTCAGGGGACTCCAGGTCCAGACACTGCCATCTTGTGGGATATCCCCAGAGCTTCTTTGAACCTTGCTGCTTTAGGTCTCCTGTCCCCTTGATGCTTCCGGTGGACAGGAGTCCCAGGATACCAGGCTCTTGCTGATCGTGGATGAGCACAGGACCTTCCTCTTATGAGGCGCTATCTTCTCTGGGCCTGAATGTAACCCCACTGAACTCTGTTTGCCTAGGGGGTCTGTGTCCCATCCAGCGCAGCTCTGCAGATGGTGCCAAGCACACTGGTGTGGGAATACGCACCACGGGGGAATCCATCAGCAGGATCTTGGCACAAGGTGGGACCATGAGCCAGGTGTTTCGGCAGGGGCTGCTTCAGTGGAGCAGGGGATAGGAGAACCATGCTGTGAGGATTCCTCCTTGGTGTTCCTAAATACACTGAGGTCCTCAGCACAGGCTTCTCTGGCATGGGGGAGACACTCAGGTCAGCCTGGTGCAGCAGATGTGTGCAGAGTCCAGGCTGGGTGGTAGCCTGTGGCAGAGCTCAGAGGGGGCCAGAGAACGTGCACCCGGAGCAGTGGCCCAGGGGTACTTCCAGGTGGGCAGATGCAAGCTGAAAGTTCAGCCAGAGAGCCAGGAAGATGCCCTCAGAAGGGCTGTTGCTGTACTACCCTCCATGGCCAATTTGGATACCAGGGAGAGCAGCATGGATTCCTAGCCTGAGCATGGCCTTGGGAGGTGCCAGAGAGATCAGATCCTGGGGCAGGGCCTGGGGCAGTAGTGAAGATGCAGATGGAGGGAAGAATACACCCATTGTCTTTTCTGTGCCTCTGGGGTGGCCCTTGCCACCAGAGCCAGGCCTGTGGGATGCCCATGCTCCTAGACAGCACAGTCATGGGGCTGCATCCTGAACCTTCTGCATCTCAGAGGTCTTCACAGAAAGGGGACAAGAGGTGAGCGACATGGCATCTTTCCTCCTGTGTCCTTCGAGCTAGTCCCTGTGTTTGTGGCCCTTGGCGGTGGTTAGGATTTCCTAAGTATAGCGGCAGACAGGGAGGGATCTGTCTACAGAGGATACACCAGCAGGGCCCTACCACTCTGGACTATAAGGAGAAACATTCCACTCAGTCTCTGAGGAAACCTCCAGGACAGGTGACGAAGGATCGCTGGACTAGGGCCTTCCCTCAAACTCCTTGGACTGGCGGTCTCCCGACTGGGCTCAAAGTCCTGTTGGGCTGAGGAAGGTGTCAGCTCTCAGCTATGACACATTTGCTCCTTTCTTTTCCTGCAGGGAGAGAATTCTCACAAGCTGCGTGGTTGCTGCTGCCCCGGGAGACCTTTCTGAGCAGCCTGATATTTTCATGCTGGTCCCACCAGGAGAACTGGCATACAGGTCCAGCGTGTAAGCAGACCGAGCTTGCCACTGAGATCTGGTCTATGGACACACGATGGTTCTCAGATCCTCCTTGGCATGAAAACTCCCAGATCTTATCCTGCAGAATGACTCCCTAGTGCCCAGCAGCCCCTGTGGTGGCGACGTGGCCACACAAGCCATTTCGTCTTGTTCCTCAAACATAATCTCCTGGATGTGGGCCTGCACATAGTGCTAGCAACCCACAAGGCCTTCTGAACAGCCCAGTAAGTACCTAAAACCTGTCGAGGTGGTGCAGGTCCAAATTCCCACCTGCTAAGGAGGCTGAAGTGAAGGATAGCAAGTGTGAGGCTGTCCTGAGCCACGAGGGACCCGATGCCCAAAAATAGACATCAAGACAGCTGGGGCGAGGTACCTGAATGGTAGAGGTCCTGCCTCGCATGCATGAAACCTTGGGTTTGTTCCCTGAATGGCAAACAAACACACACGTACAAACAGAAAAGCACAGACAGGCTGATGATCTCTGGAGGCATGTGCGTACAAGAGGCATCCAGGAAGGCTGCACTAGGTGAGGCCTACTGGCCTGCCTGAGGAGAGCACAGCCCACCGAGCCATCCTTAGAGCCCTGAGCCAAATGCAAGCTGCAGCCATAGGCTCAAGTTCCAGCGTGAGCCGCCATAGTGCCAGAAGCCCACTGGTCTGTGTAGCTACCCTTGGGCTTTGGCATCTTGGCAGTGTCAGGCCCTGGGCTTCCGGCCTTCCCTTGGGCCTCTTTATCTCCCTCACAGGGTCTTTGTGTGGGGTGGTCACCACACTCCCTGTGGGTCAGACCCAGGTCTCAGGCATGTTCTGCTGACCCACTTTCTATCTTACAGCACAGGGGTTCTCTTAAGGAGTACATGAATGCTAGCGAAGCATCTTCAGGGAAGCCAGTGTCTTCTCTCTATGGCCAGTAAGAGCTTCCTGTGCTTGGGATTCTCCAGTCTGCCTCTGAGACAATCCATATGTCACTTGTGGAGTGGGACGGGGTGAACCAGCTACTCCTGTCAGGAGTGCAGTGTCTGGTGCTGCACAGACCCGGGCTGCTGTGTGCCAGCTTTCTCTCATGCCCATACCAATGTCATCCCATTCTGCAGGCTGCATTGCTAGTTCCTGCGAAGTCCTCAGTGCATGTGTTTGTGCGGAGCTGGTGGGCTGTTAGAGAGCTCTGGCAGTTCCCCCTTAGCTCACCATGCAGCTTCCTCTCTTCACACTGAGGGACTCAGGACAGGCTGCAGCTCTCACCGCATAGGTGACCACCTCTGTGCTTCCCTGTGTGTCAAAAGTTACTGGTCTCCTCTCATGTGCCCGGATGGTGGTGTAATAAAGAAGCCCTGCCTGTGTATTCTCTGTTGAGGAGACTAAGTGTCTAGAGATTGGGTGCACTCAGGTGACAACCATAAAAGGAAGGAGGGCAGAGCCAGCAACAGGGCCACGGCAGGGAGCACCCCAACCCCTACCACCACGGGGAAGTTGTAGTGGAGCTATGACTCATTGAAGGGCCTGACTACATCACCTCTGCCTTCCCACTTGGCAAGAGAAGGAGATTCCACGGGGTGATGTTCAGAGGTCAACCCTAGAGTGCGCACCAAAGGAATGAAGTGAGTGAGTTCAGGCTACAGCGTCCTCCAGGGCCCCTAGTCACCAGGTCCTGGGCACTCATCTCATGCTGCAAGAGCTACCACTTCCAATCCATAGGATGTAGGGGTCCCTGTTGTGTCACATGGCCACAATGAGTACCTAGGGGGACTGGTGCAATCGCGGTGCTGGTGCAATCTCACGAGAGGCGGTGGGTTTAGACACCTGAGAGGGAACACAGAGTGCATGAAAGGATGCCTCCCCTCCCTGCAAGGTCAAAGGCCAGATTCCCCCTGAAATGCCTACCAAATCCAGGCTCAAGTACTACTGATTAGATCCTGGGCTTCTGGGAGCCATGGGAATTCTCCAGGGAGACCCTAGTGTCTTGCACACACACGCAGAAGCACACAAAGAAAGCTGAGCTAGAAGTGGGGAGGGAGGCAAAGCCCTGCACTTCCCACTCTGGAAGCAGGAGAACAGACTCTGCTCAACAGGATGGCAGAGCAGAGCCAGGATGCCCTTGTTACCATTGGGCCTTGGAAGAGAACTGGTGCCAGCGGCTCCTGGGAGAAGTAGGCCTGTGCTCTTGGGTGAAAACACCATTCCTATCAGCATATAGAATTCTCTGCAGCACCCCCTTCAGATCCTGTCTCAGGTGCCAGGGCAGGGTGGGTCAGGAGCAAAGATAGGGATGAGGCCCCTGATGTGTGCATTTGAAGCTAGCCTGCACCCCAGGCAGACCATAAGAGGGTGATGGATGGGTAGGCTCAGTCTGAGAGTGGAGGGTTCCTGGCAGGGCTCACCTGGCCAGGCATGAGGTGAGTGGCTGTGAGGACTGATGTGGAGGCACAATGCAGAGGTCTGAAGCAACCTGAGGCCCAGGAAGGCCCAGGTACTCGGCGCTAAGTGCAGGTTGCGCAGCAAGATGCAGGCTGGGGAGCCGGGTGGCTGAGTCCTACCATAGGGCCTGGCTGTGTCACACTGAAGTCCAAATGCCAGACTTACCAGTGTCTTCTTCATCTCACTGAAGAACTGGGAGGATGTGCACTACTGCAGCCATGCGTTTGGAGACTGTCCAAAGATTACCCTAGAACATCTTGGTATCTGCTGCCATAAATACTGCTTTAAGGTAGGAAAGAAAGGTGGTGCTTCAGAGACCATCCGCTAGGGCCCGGCAAGAGCCATCCTGCAGCCCTGCAGGCTCCGCAGACCTGAGAACTGCAGGGGCTCCTGATTCAAGGAGGGAGGCAGTGTGGGTAGTATTCAGTGACCAGACAAGGACTGCAGCAGATTCTGAGGAAAGGCATGCCAGCCCAGAGCCCCCAGGTGCCAGGGCACCAGGAAATGCACACAGTGGTAAGTGTGGTGGCCACTGTGAGGGCAGATGGAAGGAGATGTGGATACAGAGGTGTACCCACGCCCCTTCTGGAGGCCTTGGAGGCCATGGACTTAGGCTGTCATTCTTCCTGCAGCTGGAGCCCACACCTGATGGTGCCTGGGGAGTGCCAACGTTTCTTGAAAGCACTGCTTTATTCTGTAGTGAGGAATTTTCTCAGTAGCTTTTTCTGGTATCCTGGCCAGAACAAAGCATGGCCATCTCCTGTAACAGAGAGGAAGGGCAGGGTGACATTTGGAGAGGAGGAGTGGGGCCGATCTCTGCCTCCGAGAGGTCAGGCAGTGCCCCCAGTGGTGCCCACAAAAGCCTCGTGAGACTGGGAGGTGGACGGCAGCAGAGGATGTGCACTGGCCAGGTGCAGAAGTGGCCTGGTGAGTCTGACGGAGAGCTGGGAGGCCAGTGACAGGTGTTTGCCATGACGTGCGGCAGAAGGGAAGACAGGAAGCAGCGATGGGAGCCTCACTCGCATAGTTGTGGAGCTCCAGGCCTGCTGAGGCCTGAGAGGCGGCATGGTACGCTTGGCTGGTTCATCCTTTCCTTGAAGTCCCTCACACCCAGGGCCAACGAGGCCTCCCTGAAGATATGCAGGGCCCGGAAGCTTGACGCTCCCTGCTTGCTGCTAGCCCACGGAGTGCTTTTCTTTGCAATCGCCATGGCCAGGCCAGCTGCCTTGGCCTGGAGTCAGCCTACCCTGCACAAAACCAGAGCCAAGTGTGAGCTGAATCACACCTTTCCTCCTCTACCTCTGGTTAGGGGCTCTGTCTCCTCCAGGAAACCACAACTAGGAGGAGGGTCTTGTGGGAATGCAGGCTGCGTCCCATGCAAGTTTTGATCCAGGCTCACACGGGAATTGTAAGGGACAGTGCACCCACACAAGCGAATGTCTGCTACTGGGCAGGGGCCTAGGGAGCTGCTCTACGACTATCCCACATCCCCATCTGGGTGCAGTGGGTACAGTTGGGAAAGGAGGCACAGCTTCTACCACTACACGAGACAGGACTGGGGCGGGGATTCCCGACTAGGCCTTTCCGTCTCAGCCCAGAGAGAGCATCACAGGCACAGGGACTTGTCATATGGCTGGGTCATAAACATCACACACAGAGGAGCCTGTTGAGCAGCCTGGGGCTGAACGTGATGCAGGACACAGGGGCGCAGGTCTCAGGGGGTGGGATAGGGCTGGGAGACCTAAAGCTTTGTGTGGCTGGGCTGCTTGGTGTCGGCTGCAGGGCTGGGAACCTTATACATAACTCTGGGTGAGAATAAAGAGAGAAAGACACGGCTGCCATGGAGGGGAAACAGAAATTCCTAGCTGTGGCTCTGGCTCAGGCTTTCTTGGGCTTGGGCTCAGGTTTGAGATTCAGCTCTGAGCCAAGCTGATGCTGGCTGGTGGTGCAGCTGTGGTGCTCTCAGTCCACTAGCACAGTTGTACTGCCCATCCCTGCAGCAAGCCTAGCTTCTCTGCATTGCTCCCCTGCAAGGTGAATTTTCAGGGTTTAAGTTAAGGGCAAGCTTTCTCAGTGCCCTGCCATTCCAGCGGGGGAAGGGGAGGCACAGCCCCCACACACCCACACACCCTGGACACCCTTGGTGGCAAGCAGCTCTGGCCTCCAGGGACACACCGAGCTGCCCGGCCCTGCAGTGCCTGTCTTGCCTGCAACCATGCTGGCCGAGCCCCGGGGGCCCTGAGCCTCAGCACACATGACTCTAGGGTCAGCCAGGGCCTAGGGTGGTCAAAGCACAGGAGCCGCCCAAGGGCCTCAGGGACATCAGAGACTTTGCAGAGAGCAGAGTGGCCCAGGTGGGCTTCTGAGGGCAGGCAAGGGTGGTGCTATCTTCAATGCACACAAAGCAGCCCTGAGGGGAAGCAGAGCAGTTGCAGGGCCCAGCCCAGGAGAGTGCACTGGCTCTACCATCCTTGCTGCTGAGCAGGTGCGAAGGACTCAGATAGGAGTACACTAGGCATCAGGCAAGGGGCAAGTGGACCCAGCCATGAAAGAGGGCCAGGCACGCCTCAGGCCTTGGCAGCTCTTTCCTGCACCTCCAGCTGGACGGTCGAGTGTGCCAGGCTGGCAGGATGGGAGAGAACAGGAGACCAGACCTTAGGAGACCAAGAGACAAAACAGGGCTAGGGAGAGAAGCAAGCCAGGAAAAGAAATCACAGGCAGTGAGAGAGAGAGTCGCGAGGACAAGGTGGAGAGACAGGCTGGCAGGCAGACTGGTGTGCAGGTCAAGCTCATCCCAGAGTGACCTGGTGGACCCCTCCCCTGGCTCCCTGACTCCAGAGCTAAGGGAGTCCTCTGTTCAGGGAGGGGCACTCACCTGCAGTGGGCAGCTCTTGTATGGGGAGAGTCAGGATCCTCGCCTTTACTGCCACCAACTCTTCTGTGTGAACACAGAACCGCCCTGCAGTGGCCACATGGGCACCTGGCCTCTCAAGGGCAGGCTACTAAACTGCACTTGTCCTTTCCTGTCCAGGACTCCCAGGGACCCTGCCTGTGCATGTTGCCTACGGAGAACTGACCCCAAAGATGAGTAGCCCTAGTCCAAGCTGTGCTGGACTGGTGTCCTCCTCTCAGCAGGGGCATCCAGGCCAACACCTGCAGCTTCTGCAGGAGCCTGGGTTCCTTGCAAAGGGCTTACTTGGCCTGGCACTAGAGCTGAGACCTGTTGCCCCTTCTCTACTCCTCCCTGCTCTCCCAGACAGTGGTCTGGCTGCACAGTTGCTCCATCAGAGCCAGCTCCAGGCTCCCTAGGGACCTGGACTTTCATAGGTGGCAGCAGTTGCAGGAGCTGAGTGGAGCCTCAGGAGGCTGAGGCTACTCCCAGGTCTCTGCCAGAGAATGTCCTAGCTCTACCATAGGGACTCCTGCTAGGCTGGGCCTCCATTGAGGACCCAAGAGAAGCATCATCACCCTCCTTCCTTTGCCTCTGTGCCTTAGGCCTTAGGAAAGCTCCTGGTCCCTGAGAATACAGTGCAATTACTCCGTGGGTCTGCGAGCTTGACCACCACCTCTGAGTGCTACTCTGCACAGCACAGAGGGTGGGAAGGATTCCACTGGGCTGGGCCCACCCTTCTGCTTAGGAGGGTCAGGTGGGCAAGAGAGGGTATTGCTTCCTGGTGATGGACCCTCTGGGCTGGCCCATGGCAGCCCTTACCTCAAGGCCCCACAGGGAGGCAGGTCACCCAGGCCCCCAGTGTCTCCTCCAGTTGAGAGCTGCCTAGCAGGTCTTTGGAAGGGAAAAGCGAAGGATGTGTTGGGGACACTGGAAGGAGGCCACTAGAATTTCCTCATGGCCCTCACTGTGCACTAGCCAGAGGTAAGGAGGAAGCCCAGGCTCTATAACCAGGCCTGCACTGGAGCCCCACCCATGCCTAGGGTGTCCCCAGGGAGGCCGTGGTGCCCAGTCTCTCATTACAACCTGCAAGCTTACGGCAGTGATGTCAGAAGACTCGCTGCTTAACATGCCTGCATGTTCCCAGAGGGCCACGAGACAGTCACCTATGCAACATGGTCCCTAGACCGCCACTAGAAGCTAGGCGACACTACTGACCTGAGCCCGGCCGGACCCAGGCCCTCTCCCCAGTGGCCCTCCATCTCAGTTCATGGCGCGCCCGATTTCAAGTTGCCAGGCCCACCAGGACCAAGCCTCTGCTGCGCTCTTGCCACATGCTTGTCTGATCCAGAGGACAATGAT
The DNA here is from genome assembly GCA_004027165.1 of Ctenomys sociabilis. Taxonomy (NCBI): domain Eukaryota; kingdom Metazoa; phylum Chordata; class Mammalia; order Rodentia; family Ctenomyidae; genus Ctenomys; species Ctenomys sociabilis. The sequence goes on along the minus strand of PVKA01005196.1, from coordinate 83,420 downwards.
GTTGCCCCTCTTTCTAGCACATTCCAATCTCAGCCTTCCTAGCTCTTTCCTTCCCAGCTGCCCCCTGGTCCTAACCACTGGCATAGGCTTCTGCCTGATCCTTGCAGTAAGCAGTAGCCACCAGGCAGACTGGGCTGCTGCCCTCTGGCCTGCACCGGTGCCCTGGTCCTTGTGCCCAGACCTGCAAGACTCCCTATGCCCTGAGTCCTACTGCAGGAGCCCCACTGTTCACAAGGCCAGGACAGCCTCCTTCCCTCTGCTCCACTGCACCTCCAGCCACAGGCCCCTTCCAAGACAGTAGATACCCTGAAGGCTTACGCCCCTGGCACTATGGTAGGGGCTCTTTGGGGCTGGAGTTCACTTCCCCAGATGGCCACTGTCTTTTAATCTTGACACCCATGTGGCCTGTCTGGTAACCCTGTCCGTGTTTCCAAGCCCCACGCCCATCTCTGGCACTTACTCTCCCCTTCCCTGCTTTGTTTTCTCTGCAGCACTCCCCAGCAGCTGGCCTCCTCTCTAATAGTCTGCATCCCAGCAGGGCAGCCTCTGGTTCCCAGGCTCATCCACACCCTGCTGGGCACAGAGTGTCTGCTTGCCTGCAGCTTTCCAGAAAACCCTGGAGGCTGCGGGACTCTGCACACACCCTTCCAAAGGAAGCCCTACTGTCATCACACTGGAAGGAGGTCCGTGACCGGCACAGAGCTTAGGAGGCCTGGAGTTCAGGCAGAGCTCTGGACTCGGATCTGGTCACTCCGCAGAAGGGCACCTGGCCCCGATGACTTGGTAGTGGTGTCGCAGGCAGCCACAGAGGTACAGAGGCTCATTTCATGATTTTCACCTAAGACACCCATGACTGATCAAGAAGCGGGAGAGGTGGCAAGGCACAGAGGCTGGCTGTGGCTGTCTCATCACAGAGGAGAGTGAGGCATCGGGGCCCTCCTCCCACCCAAAGCCCATGCCTGGGCCTTGACCTAGTAGTGCATGTTCCTCGATTTCTCCAGTTCTCAGCTGCATACTGTTATGGCTGATACCTAGATGTACCCCATTGCCTCCCGTGTTCACAGGGTGTGACTTTCTCAAGACGCTGGGTCTAGGTGTGTGATAGGGGGATTACGATTGCGTGGTTACTGAATTAGCACTCTGAGGGGTTTAGCAATCTTTTGGTGTGGGTGATGGGAAGGCCCGCCCTGGGTGTGGGGTTACCCTAAAGGCCAGTCCCCTGGTGGGACAGAGGGGAGATCCTGACTGCTGCTGCTCTTTCTGTGGTCTTACTGCTCGCTGCTTCCTGCATCCCGACCCACAGAGTGCTTCTACTCTGCAATCCCCTTGGCCATGCCAGCTGCCTTGGCCTGCAGTCAGCCTACCCTGCACAAAATCAGAGCCAAGTGTGAGCTGAATCACACCTTTCCTCCACTGGCTCTGCGTGGGGCCTCTGTCTCCTCCTGCAAACCACAACTAGGAGGAGAGTCCTGTGGGAATGCAGGCTGCATCCCATGCAAGTTTTGATCCAACCTCCCGTGGGAATTCTAATAGAGACAGCGTACCACTTGAGAGGACTTCTGCCACTGGGTAGGGGCCTAGGGCGCTACTAGAAGAATATCCCTCAGTGCAATCTGGGTGCAGTGGGTATAGTTGGGAAAGGAGGCAGGGCTTCTGCCAATGCATGAGACAGGATTGGAGCAGGACCTCCCCACTAGGCCATTTCATGTCAGCCCAGAGAGAGCATCATGGGCACAGGGCCATGCCATACGGGTGGGTCCTAAACTTGACACATAGAGGAGCCTGTTCAGCAGTGTTGTGCTCATGATGCAAGACACATGTGCCGAGGGTGCATGGTCTGGGCTGGAGTCGGGAGACTTAGAGCATTGTGTGGCTGTGCTGTTTGGTGTCTGCTGCAGGGTGAGCAACTTCTGGACAATCCTGGGAGAAAAGAAAGACAAAGACCGGCTGCTGTGGAGGGGAGCCAGGAGGTTCTAGGTCCAGCTGCAACTGGGCAGCTGAAAGAAGGTGCGTGTTCTGGGCTAAACCTGGGTTTTATTAACTTGTCAGGAGGGCAGTGGCTCAGGGTGGTGTGTTGATGAGGGTGGTGGGAAGTGCCAGAGGGCCATGACCTGGGCTGCAGTCACAGTGGACACTCCACAAGATGCAGGCAGAGATTTGCAGAGCGAGGACCAGATTGTGGTATCGGGAATCCTCTAAATTTTCAGAAGTCTACATTAAGAGTTTGAGGAAGGATTTATTGCCCTTGGTCCCTGACTTTAGCTATGCTGTCTGACCTACTGGCCCTGGGAGTCAGATTCTTTCTCAAGGCTCAGTCCCAGCAAAGAGTGTGGCTCGTCCCATGTTCAGCCTAAGTCAGGCTTAGGAAAAGGCAGCGATGGTGAGCCATCACTGACCTGTGGCACTGTTTCGAAGGCTACGAATCGGGGCCTCAGCTGGACACACGTGCATTGTATGTCCTAAAGCCAACTCAGAGGGCAGCAAGTTTCACAGCCAGCTCCATGCATGGAAGTACGCGAGGACTATCCCAAATGAGACTGACGGGCATCTTTCAGGGAGAGACGTGCTTGTGGCCCTCCACCCCGGGCTCCTTACCTGAACTTCTTTCCCAGCTTGGGAGGGCATACCAGGCTTCTGATGTACTGGATTCACGTGATGAGCCCTTGGAGACTGCCAAGGCCCCTAGAACATGAGGACCTCCCAGTTGCCCTTGCCTCCAAGCCTAACTCCTCATGCTCGGGTTCCCAGGTGCCCCAGGAGTGCCCATGCCACCATCAGCCTGTTGCTCGGCTCTGGCCAGGAGAGAGGACTGTACAGCCTCCTGGGGCCCCAGGCCCATATCCACGTGCTGAACCTTGCACTGTACCTATGACCTCCCCACCCCCACCGTAGGTTCTGCCCCTTCCCCCATTTGCCCACAACTGAGACACGATGTGACTGATGAAATTTATTGAAGAACATTTTGATTGAACCACTGGAGAAACAAGAGCACATTGACAGTACTTCCCGGCCGGCACGCCTCGTCCCTCTCTTGCCCCAGGCACGAGGGACCCGGAACTGTCTCTGACAGACACTTGGCAAGGCCCACTCCGTCGAAGCACCCACAGCCAGGTGGCCCTGCCACATGGCCAGCACAGAAAACAAAGAAGACAGTGCAAAGATAGCTGGGTAAGCCCCAGCAAACCAATGAGCCTGAGTTACAAACACCGTAGATAGAATATCAAAGAAAGACCCCAGCCCCCTCCCTGCATCTGTGGTCCTGTTCCACCTGTCCAACATCAAAACACCCATCCGCGTGCAGATCTTCCTGCGCAAAGATGCCCTGATCGTTGTCATGGATGTGTGGTATCTGTGCTGTGGTCCAATTTTCTCTCCTTCTCCTGAGTCTGGCCTATGGAGAGGACCTGTGCAGATGAGACACACACACCCCACAAGGGCAAGCCTAGATGCAACTGGGGAAGGGAGAACTTGGTTTCTCTGGATTGGAGGGAGTCTAGCCATGGCAGGCACAGAAAGAAGCTCATGGCACAGGCCCAGGTGCATGACGCTCTGCCCAACATTGACCCACACGTTACAGATTTGTTCAAGAGCCTGCCAGTGTAGGGAGGGCGTTTGCCTGCACCATGGGGCATGAGTGGGCTACACACCCCAGCTGGCTTCCCCGGACACAAAGCAGTCCGTGAGGGACACTGTAATAACAGGTGAGCTGAACAGCCACTTGGCTCTGCTGGGAGAGCCACGCAGCCAGCTGGCTGGAAAAGGGCTCTTCTCTGGAACACCTCCCTCGGGGAAGACAGAGCAGGACACAGGGCCTACAGGCGCCCTCACCCAGGCTGCTGCTGGCCCTCAGGTGTCTCCAGGGCAGCTGCCCAGGTCAGCCCCATGTGCAGTGGCTTTGCCCTCTGTAGCTGGGTTCTCCCTGTTTGATCTACACTCCTGCAGGGCCCTGCCAGAATTGAATGAAGTCCGCCAAACCCCACTGATGCACAGAAAGTATTTTTCTTGATACACCTCTTTGTCCAGCACCTCTTCTTCCTGAGTCCTTGGTGAGCTGAACCCTGATGGTCCTTGCCCTCAGGCACTTTGGTGTGGGGCACAGGGCTTTACTCATGCAGAGGCTCCAGGGAGCAGGCTTCCTGGGGCTCCACTAGTGAGGTAGAGATGATCCTGGAAATAGGCGGCACGCTGCAATTTCGCCTCTGGAGGGTCACTTGGCTGCCCTCTTCCTCTGACATAAATGTCCTGGCTCCCTCTGGCCAGGACTGTCCTGGGACAGCTACCAATTTGCTTTTTATGGCCTCAGAACCAGTGGGTGTCCCTGGTTTGGAGACCACAGGGTGGGCATCTGGAGGTTGCAGCATGACTGAGGAAGAAATCTGAAGAAAACCCTGAGCTGCACTACCCTCAGGCTCTTCTTCGATGAAGAGGGTACATTCCCAACTCAAGGGGGAACTGGGCTCCGATGCCTCCTGCATAATCGGGCTGAAAATTCCCAAACTGCGTTACCTGCACCTACTGGTTTCCAGGTGTTGGATCTTGGGACTCCCCAACCTAGCTGCATTCTGATCCTCTGTGAGGGAGGCCATCTGAGATGGAGGAAGGTGAGGTATCAGGGGCCGGAGTCGGTTGCGCGGCTGTATGTCCTGCCTCTCGGTACAGATCTGTAGCTGCTGGTGCTGGTTCTGTGGCTGGTGCTGCTGCTGCAGGTGCAATTGCTTCTGGTGGTCTCGACTCATCCCTGCTCTGGAGCAGACTCTGGTCCTGCATGACAGAGTGAGCCTCACAGTCACACTCTGAGCCTGGGCTTCCTAGGGCTTGGGCTGGCTCAAGGCCCCAGCCCCATTCTGGTTTCCCGATTTCTTTCCTACCCGAGGCCTGCGTTTATCCCATGGGTATGGAGATTTTCGGCGCCTCTTGGATGCTCGGGTCCCTCTCAGCTTGGTCTTGGCAGGGCTCTCATGGAGGTCAACTCTGAGAGTGGCAACGGGCTCTGCCAAAGAAGGGCCCTGAGCCACAGGGGCAGCAACCCGAGCCTCCTCTTTTGTGCCTGAAGCCCTGCAGCTCCTCTCCAGTTGCTTCTTCTTCCACTCCATCCCAGCCTCAGTGTTCTCCCAGGCTTCCTGCTCTCGAAGGAGCTTCACCAACTCCAGGAAAGTGGGCGGGCTGCCTTGCTCATCTAAGAGCTCTAGCTTGCGCTGGAAGGCAGCGGGCATCGAGGCCCCATTGAGCACTTGTTTGAGGCGAACTGCATCTATGCTCTGCCCTACAAATGTGCTGTGCCGCGCCACTTTCTGCAGAAGGGGCTCTATGCGCAGCAGGAAAGCACACACTGTTTCTTCAGACATTTGACATGTGTGAAAAAACATGGCCTTCTCAGTTTCAGGGTCCTCCCTGGTGCCGTAGATCGCTCTCAGGGCATCCAGGCACTGCTCCACTGTAATGGATTCATTGTGTGCACGGAGCACCCGCATGGTGGACAGCGCCGAGCCCCGTAGGCTCTCTAGCAGGCGCCTGAGCTTCTCTGCCTCTGATACCTGCCACAGCTGTAGCAGCTCAGTGACCTGCTCCAGCCAGGCCTCGAAGGACTCTTCCTCTGGGCCTGGGCTAGGACTTCCGGAAAACACCTTCAGTTTCCGGTACCACTCACTTTCTCTCCCAGGCTGCAGATCTCTTGACACGATTGGGCCCATAGCCTCTGCGCCCATGTCCTCCCCAGAAAGGGCACTAAAGCCCAGGCTTCCAGCTACATCTTTCACTTTCCGGCCCTCCTCTTTCAGGAAGCATTTCAGCCTACTGCCAAACTCTTCATCTGAGCTCCGGGGTTTGACCACCACTTCCCAGGCTCCACCTTTGCCCGGTATACAATTTGGCATCATGGAATAGTTCACAGTTTCTTCCAGAGAAAGTAATACGGCATTAGCATTGTCCTGCTGCATGAACATTCTGCCTACCCCCTTGTACTTGATTTGCGGGTGCAGGCCCGCTCTCACGGTCTTATAGATTTCAGTCTTGCTGCACTCCACAGGGATACCCACAATCAGCAGGGCCTTCTGGGGATCCATATCCATCCCCTTGCACCAGTCCTCTAAAAGCTGCAGAGCCATGGTGCCCTCTTTGTCTGGCTCGATCTAGCTCTCAGCAGTGATGCGCTCAGAGGTGTTATACGATGGAAAGAACGCTGTCCAGTGGCAAGCAGGAAGGCAGCAGTGTCCCAGGGTTGCACAGCCTACAATACAAAAGGGGCAAGAGCACCCTCACTGCGTGACCTACCCTCTGCCCCCATACCCCTGCTTCCCAGGGCCCCTGAGATCTCTCTGCTGATGGATGGGTTCTCTGGCTAGGCTACCCACTTTACAAGACCCCCCACAACCCGCCTACCACCTCTGTTTCAGATTGCTCCAGATACTCCAGTGACTCAGCCCTATGTGCTGGCGCTGCCTGTGGTGAGAAGGCAAGGTCAGCAGCCAGGCCTGATGCACTGGAGCCCAGATGGAGCTGAGGCTTTCAGGAGGGATTTGGGCGTAATCTGTAGCCTTTAGGTCTGTGCCCTACCGGGGCATAAGAGGTCTTTAGGTGATGCAGGGTGCCCCTTTTACTTGGGAAATGGGTTACTGTGCTTGATATAATGTCAGGGCTCTCTCATATAGGGTCGTGCCATATGATGGTGTGGATTCTACGGGCTCCAAGGCGTAGGGTGACAGTCCTAGGTACAAAAGAAGCAGGTAGAGTGACAGACAGTGAGCAGAATGATGTGAGCAGCCAGGATTTAGAAAACAGTTTGCGCTTACAGACTAAAATCCCCAGCCAGGAAACCTTGCACTTGTAAGCGCAGTTGGGAAAAAAAAAAAAAAAAAAAAAAAAACTGTAGCTTTCTGTGTGGTGCTTTAGTTCTTTGTCAGGGTTCCCCTGCTCCAATGGGCAAATCTCAGTGCTCCTCACCCTAGTGCTGTGGCTCCGATGGACTGGGTCTAGAGGTCGGTCTATTGGCCAGCTCTGTCTTCCCAAGCAGGTCCAGCTCCTGCGGATCTATTCAAGGAAATACAGAGTTGCTCTTACCCTGGTTCCTTCCCGAGGGCACGTTGATGTCATGCAAGTTTACAAGAAGATGCTTCTGCTCTGATTCCCAAGACTGCACACCATGGATGGAGCACAGAGGCCCTTGGGGAGGCCCCACTGTTGTTCATCAGGCCGCATCCACCGGAAGTCCCACCCTGACCCCGCCCCGCCCTCCGTCCACACTCCTGCTCTCCTGAAGAACCCAGCGCACTCCCAGGCCTCCAGTTGCCGCCATATTTACTCTGATACCAAGGCTAATTATGGCCGCCAGATTTATAAGGCCCCGGCAGTAAAAATGGCCGCCATGTGGACTCCACCTCAGCTCTAGTACTGGGACCGTTGCCCTCTCATGCCCTAACACAACTGCCACCACTTTCCCTGCTGCCTCCCCCCCCCATGGGTGAATCCAGGTGGGGCCCGCGCATCCCTCGGCTGAGGCAGGAGGGTGGCTGGAGGCCATGCGTGGGCTGGCCTGTAGAGAGATAGAACACGGAGACCCCTAAGGTGCCCTACACCCCGCGGCATGCTCCCCCTATGTCCTGGTGCTGGACAGGGTCAGGTCAACCTCAGAGAGGAAGGGCCCCACCCAAATGGACCCATTTGAACTCTCTAGCCCGGGCGGCGGCCCACACCTGTCAGCGGGTCCTTTCGGTGTCCCTGGGGTCTCCAGTTTCTAGCACAGGGGACCACCGGAGCATCCCGTCCACCTGGATTCCCCTCAGTGCCCTGGGTAACTTCCCGACCTGCTGGAGAGGCGTCGAGGCTGAAGCACCCGGGCCCGGCCCTGAAGACGACGCAGCGTCGGCCGGTGTGGGGCGGACACAGCCACGCCTTAGGGGCGTGGCCGTGAAGACCAGATGAAGAGATAGACAGCTGTATCCTAGGCTGCCTGACGCCCCCTACTGGCGCAGCGCGAGGACCTTTCATGCGCCTGCGCAGTAGTGCTGTCCCATCCCCCCACAAAAATGGAAGACTCCGCCTCCGCCTTCTGCTTCCGCACCTGCCCCCCTCCCCAGCCTGGTGCATCTGGGGTAAACCTGTGACATGAAGTAGTCAAGGAGGCCTTGGCTTCCTCAGCAGTTCCGAATCCAGCTGTACTGTGACTCAAGAGGGACCACCAAGTTCACGTGTTCTGCAGCACCCGGCGGCCATTGCAGCCCCTATCTACACAGAGCAACTCACTGGACATTTGCGTATGGTAGCCCTCACTGATCCCCGCAATGGTCAAGGTCCCCAACAAGTAGCAGCCTCAGAAGCCAAGTTCAAAAGCAGATGCAAAATACTGGTGAAATGCAGAGCCGGGGGCCAAATGCAGGCGCATATGCACAATATAGTCAGAGGGTGCAGAGCCAGGTACAAAATACATACTGAGGTATACAGGGTTGGCCAGGTGCAAAATACGGCCCCAGGCGCAAACCCTAGGTGCAGGTGCAAGGCATTAGTTCCAGGGGGACTGCTAACTGAAAGGCCATGGGCGTTGTTCATTTTAGGTCGCATATTTTTTTTTTTGAAAACTGCGAATCAAACCCAGAATGCTTGCATGGAACTAAAGCTTCTCTGGTCGTGGGTATATTTGTTTGTTTGTCATCACATTCTAGTTTCTTTAGAGAGGGTCCCCACTACCTAAGTCCATAGATTGCATGGGCTGGACTCCAAGTCTGGCCTCAGCATCCATAGCAATGTGTTTGGAGAGCTGTGCCTAGTCCACTGCTCCCCCCCCCCTTGGTTACTAGGCTATGTTCATTGGCCCCCTGTGCATCTCCTTGCTTCCCGACCTTTCTCAAATCAAAATTACTTCCCAGGAGACTCTACACTCAGCCCAGAGGCCAGAAGAATAGTTGTGCGAAAATCCTGTGCAGGAAATAAATCCCTGGGCATTCTTGCAGAATGGGAAGTCACCACAGGAGTGAATGCAGCAGTGCAGTTCTGACACAGGAGGCCCTGGGTGCATCTGGCTCTGAAACTTGGGGCCTTCACCGAGATCCCTGCCCACTTCGTGTGTGAAACGTTCTGAAGCCTGGATCTGCATTTCAGCCCCAGAAGCTGGATGTCTTTTTCCATCTCATTCTGCACTCTCGCCTTGCATGCTACTCCCCTTTCCCGCCCCTCAACCCCATCCACTTTCCATTTGCACCCCATCTGCCTTGCTGCTTTCTGTGGGCTTTCTCTCATTCAGTCCGTTCTTTATACCTGGTTAGTTATCATATAGGAAAGACGATGGGATAGATACGCTTTCTTTTCTTTCTTTTTCTACTTTGGTCTTTTTGAGACAGGCCTTATGTATGCATTTCTTGCTGGCTTCAACTTATCTGTATAGCGTGCTCTGGCCTAGAGCTCCCAGCACTCCTCTTGCCACATGTTCTGGAGTTGTGGGGATTACAGGCTTAGGCATCATGATCACTGGCCTGTGATGTTAATACTGGTTTGTTTATGTTGGTTTTGTTTCGTGAGACAGAGTACCCTAGTGTAGCCTAGCCTGGCCTCTAGCTCAAAGCAGTCTTTGTGCCTGAGTCGCACTACTGCTGGGGCAAGAGGCATGCAGCATCTGCTCTGCACATGTGTCCACTGCTAGGAGGGCTCCTCCCTGCTCAAATGCCAAGTAAAACAGGAGGGAGAAGGTGGGGGCTGCAGAGGTGGACAAGAACAGCTGCGCAGAGCAGGGGCTCCTGTGTCCTATGCCTGGGGCATCATGAAACAATCTTCTGAATCATCCTGCACCAAGCGGAGGAGCTGGAGCTGATAGCCAGGGTCTGAAGAAAGAGACCTCCTCTCAGACAGGGTGGTGGAAAAGAGGGTAAAGCACTGAGTTATGGCTATGTGGAGAGTACCGTGGAGGAACCTAAAACTTTGCAGTTTCTTGCAGGTACCAGTGGAGTACGACCTGGCCCAGGGCAGAATTTCTATTGTGAATATGATCCTGATGAGGTTCGCTTAGAACAGTAACAGCATTACTAGCATGCACATTACTCGCCGTGACCCAGCAGCACAAGAGAAGCTCTGTGGATCCAGGCCACAAGTTCAAGAGAGCTAACGTCGACCCCTTGGTCCAGTCTTCCCATCTCAGTTATATGGGGGCTGCTTAGAAAGCCAGTGTGACAAAACATTGTGGTTTCTCTTCTCTCTGGGAGGTTCCATGCCTATAAACCCAAGGAAGGGGAGGCTGAGGCAGGAGGATCACCTCAAGTTTCAAGCAACCCTGGGCTAAATAGCAAGACCCTGTCTCCAAGATGTCAATAAGCACAGTGACAGAAGCGCCAACCATGGCCTGAGCACAGTGGAGGGGGAGCAGGCCAGCTGCATCGGGTAGCAGGCAGCACTAGTTTCCCCTGAAGCAGAACCTGGACGGGCCAGTCCTTTGGAGCTTGTTTTAGAGCTCAAAGTGGGAGGGAGGACTTTGTGGAGTTGGGAGAGCTGTGTGCTTACTTTAGCACACTGAGCTGCTCACTTAAGCCTTATGATGTTTAGGTGTGTCACCAAGGAAGATTCTCTCCAGGAAGGACCAGAAAATGCTTAAGGACATGATGGTAGGCCAAGAGGGTAGTGACTCTGAGGAAAATGGCTATGGAGGTGAAGCAGAGTCCTCACCCACCAGAGATGGCCCCCGAGGGCAACCGTGGAGAAGGTCCACTCCCCTGAGGCAGGCAGGGCACAAGGCTTCCTCCCTTGACTGACTCAGCCACTGCAGCGGCACTTGCTCCTCTGGCAGACACAGGCATCTTGCACACGTGCACTGTACAGAGTGGCACCCTAGCCAGAGTGGGTGCCCCCACAGCAACCTTGGCCAGGCCCCCCACAGCCCAAGTGGTTGGGAGAGCATCCTGCCCCGACCCACCGCACTGCGGCTCTTCTGGGACCCGAGCTCCACAGGCAGAGACCATGGTGCTTCCCTTCCAAACTGGAGGCCAGAACTTGGAAGAGCTTCTGCTCATTGTACCTATTTGTGTGTCTATTCAGAAGGTATTTCTGATAAACAGCTGGAAGTTTAGGTAGGTGTGCTGTGCATAACTAGTATGGTACCAAATTATCTCACAGTTTGGACATTTCTTATTGTAAAAATATATGCTCTCCTTTTCAAAGCAAAATGCCTCATGGAAAAAAATAAGTTTGCATCTTCGCTTCATTTCACCTAGCACTGTCACCGCAGGATGCACCCTTCAGTGGCACCAGAGGCAAGAGTTGCAGGGAACAGGGTAGGAAGGCCAAGGGAGTGAAGAAAGAGACTCCGAGCTGCTATGGGCTTGCATGGCCCCACAGAGCCCACACAATCAGGCAGGACGACACCGTGGCCAACATGGGCCATGGCACAGTTTCATGTAAAGAATCACAATAGTGAGACTGAAAACTGCTTCTTTGAATGGGAAGGAACAACTGCACGGAGTGGAAGGAGCAGAAATACTGAATTCAGAGCAGAAGAACTTTGCCTCCATTTGTGAGTGTACATTCCCATGTATGGTGCTTTCCTACCTACAAATCATAGCAGTGAGGACTTCTAAAGTCCCCACACTGTCAAGCCAATAAGGCTGGCCACTGGCTAGCAAGCCCAAGCCCCAGGGCGCCTCACGGGCCACAAGGTGAGTCTTCGACCGAAGCCTTTAAACCCGAGGCAATATCCTGTGGGAGCAGCCTCCTCTCTCAGCTGTGAGCACCTGAGGTGGCAGCTGCAGCAGTGGTGGGGTGTGCAGGTGGGCTCAGCAGGGGTGTGGGGTGGGGGCCTGAGGGCTATGAAGTGCACTGGCCTGGCTTAGCAGGACAGCAGGATGCTGGTTGGTGTGGGTACCCGCCCACCAGTTACTCCTCCCTCACTTTTGGTGTCGGCCTGCTGCAAGGCCCGAGGACCATGTAAGAGCTCCTATACCTCAGGCCTTTGGGACTGGACCTTGCTCCCTGTCCTTGGGCACATACCTCACCCATTCTTCAGAGACACAGTGTTGATGTCTGCGGCCCCTGTATGGTGGTCTGTGTGACAAATTGCCCCATCCCTAGCCTGGAGTCTGTGACTCAAGTGTTGTGAGGCCTTATTTCTCGGCACAGGCAGCGTTCCATCTGTCTGAGGCGTCATTCTCCCACAAAGGCTTCCCCGACCCCTGAAAGGATGGGGCAGGTCAAGTCCCTACACCTGGACAGGGCCAAGTATCCTGAGCCTCAGGCCCATGGAGTCTGGCTGCCCTGACATGGGGAGCAGCCTAAGGAACAAGGCCTGTGAGGAGTACCAGGAAGGGAGCAAGCAGCTTCCCAGGGCTCACACCACCTGCTTAGCCTTCCTGGTGAGCCCTTTGGTGACTCTGTCTCCCATCGACCCCCACAGTCCAAGGCCCTCTCCCGAGAGCCCAGAGCCCAGCTGGCTTCTGCCCCTTGCTCTTCAAGGCCCAGGTCTTGATCAGAATCCCGGCGGCTGGGCACTGAGCTCCGTCCCAGCTCTAGGCTGCTGTAGGTGGACCCTCCCCTAGCTTCTGCCTGCTCATGTGTCTTTACCACGTTGGCCACATAGGCTCTGCCGTGAGCTCCAGGAAGTGGCTCTGCTGGGACTCGGCTTGGTCCCATCACTGCCCTTAGAGGTTGTGCTGGTCTAGACAGTGCAAATGATGTCCAACACAGATGGACTTCAGACCCTCCTACTCTCCTGTCCAGAATCCATCATACACCCTGCTCTGCACAGATATGGGGGAGACCAGAGCTCTGGATCAGAGTGAGCCCTTCAGGCCCTGGCACTGGGACTTTCTCCCATAGCAGGTGTGGGAGTGTGCCTCCTGGTGTGCTGAGGAAGGTGAGGGTCTTGGGTCTCAGGATGGCCACCCCTTTCTGTGGCACCACACAGCATCCAACCAGACCTTATGTACTCTGCTGCCCCACAAAGGGGTGACTTTATGTGGTGGTGACAGAAACACTGGCAGCGAGAGAATCCATGACCCTGAGGAGGGCAGAGCTTGCAGGATGAGGTATAGTCAGGGGCAGGATTCACCAGGAAGCCGGAGTAGGATGTCTGAGTGGCACGCAGGTAACTGGAACAACAGAGTGTGAGAGTCATCTGTTGCTACCTAAGAGCAGGACCATGTGAGTGTCACACGTAGTGCCCCAGCACAGGTCCTGGGAGTTTTGTGCTGGGACACAGCTGAGAGGGGTAGGTAGATGGGGTCTGTTGCCTGTTGCGCTTGGGACCTCCTTTCCCACTCTGATGTCTGGACATGAACCACGGGGAGCGTGAATGGGATGTTTACTGGAAAGGGAAAAGCATTCACAGTTAGCCTTGGAAGTGACAGCAGCCACCACAGTCCCTGGAGGGTCCTTCCCCGGGAGGGCACTGCCTATTTCTAGATGCTTCCCTTGCTGGGGACCATCCCAAGTACAACGTAGCAGGCATGGAAGGAGAAGGTTCCAGAGGTTTATAACGATCACAGATTCTCTGCAAAATCCCCGAGGGGAAGACCTTGCTGCCCACTGGCAGTGCGTACGTGACTGATGCTGAGCCACTCCCATTGATCTCTTCCTCCTCTTATTCCATATCTTCCTGTAAAACAGGTCCTTCTCTCAGGGCCACACTGCGGGCTCCCGCATGACCTTCTCCTCTGTGTGCTGGTAGTCCAGGCCCTCCAAGGCAGCAATGGAGTAGATCATGGCTTCTGGCAGCAGAACCTCCAACACCAGCCCCACATTGTCCACGCAGAGCAGAGCAGAGCCTGCGTGGGGTCTTCGCTATGCTCGTAGAACCGCTGTAGGTGTCGAGCAACAACCTCCACCTGGTCATCATCCTCCTGGGAGGTCTCCATGCAGACAAGTACCTGTCTTCTCTCCGGAAGGCGGCCAACCATCGGGTCGGCATCCTGACCTACATGATGTCCAGCAGCTGGCCGTCAGCCCTCTTGGTCTGACGTCATGAAGTGTACCAGCTTCTGGTTGGTGTGTTCCTGAGCAGTGGAACTGCGGAATGGCAGCAGTCTCTAGTGTGGTCTCTTCGCATCCTGGGACCCAGGAGAGGACAGGGCAGAGATGTGTTTTCGGACAGCCTCCTCCTTGGAGTCCACAAGGTTCCTGTAGTTGACTTCTGGGAAACGCAGGGCCTGGGATGACTCTACCTCCTGTAGCGCCCAGCAGAGGTGCTAGCTGATCTCTGAGGCTAAGTACTCCAGGAGGGAGCCTGTGATAGATTGCATGGCTAGGCCTTCTCTATAGTGGGTGAGCAGGGAGAGGAATCAGGTGACACTGGGTCTGAGAGCTCTGGTGTCTCTGCGCTGAAGCTTGCTTTTCTCCTCACAGTCCAGGGGCTTCAGCCTGTGGAGAGACAGCCGGATGCAACTGCAGGCCCGGCACAGGTTGGCTTCAATTAATAGCACCCTGGCTGTATGCTTGCTGAGTTTGACAATGCAGACCACTGCAGGCCAATAGGGGAGAAACCCACATTTGTACCACACTAGGGCACGTTTTATACAGCGAGCATGGGTGTGAGCAGACCTCAGGCCTGTGCTTGGCTCCTTGTCTGTGATTCTAGCCTTTTGGAGCTTGGTGACAGCCTTCCTACATGTGGCACCAGGTGGAGCTGGCAGGTACTTTTCCAAGCCTGTGATCTGAAACTCATTTTCCTCCCTGCAATGACAGTGAGAGATACAGTTCTGGCCTGGGAGTCTTGGGGCCTCCCCTTGCCTCCCAGTATGCTAAGGGCACCCATGTCAAGGCCATTCACACTGTGTGTGGCAAGGTAGGGCCCAGGGATAGCAGCAGTCTGAGGCCCTTGGCCTGTGTGCCGGACTTCTGAACTCAGAGCTCTGGCTTTAGGATTGGCAGCACAAGCTTGAGATGACACACATCTCCATACTCTGTGACTTCAGTAGCCATGCGCCATGTGCAGGTGACACAGGGACATGATGCCCACATAGTGGACACTATCCTTGGCTCTGGAACTCAACCACATCCCTGCTGCTCATGATTCTGTAGCTCGTGCTGGAGCTGCTGCTTCAGGCCATGGCTGGGACTTGCATCCCAGAGGGAGCAGGGGCCCTGTGCTTGAACCCTCAACCTTTTTTCCTTCCACAGGGAGCCCTCCTTCCACAGGTCACCAGCTGGGACCCAAGTGTGCCCTTCTCCCTTGTTGACCCCAGACCTGCCCTTTGTTTTTTACGTGCTTTGTGGGTGGACAAGAGCCGGTTCGCTCTGTATGTACCTTCTGAGGCTCTCTTGTGGTTGTCCTGCCCTTCACTCATCCTACTGTGGGACATCCTTCGGGAATCCAGCAGGACAGCTTCATGTAGCTGTGTCACCTTGAACAAGTGCTCCTGACAGTGTTTATTAGGCCCACAATTTCCCTCTCTCCTTGTCTCATTGGAAAAAGTACAATTTTCAGTTTTTAAATTTGAAATTACTATTTGCCTCTACCTCAAATTTTGCTAATTGCATTTGAGATTTTCAGAGGCACTGTTTCTGTGTTTAAATATGGACCATGCTCACTTGGTGTGAGGGTTCTAAGACGGGCTCACATGCTCCGAGTCACTGGGCTCTTGTCCAAAGCGCTACAGGTTGAAGTGGATGTCTTTTGTTTGTGAGTAATGTGAAGCCTGGAACAGAGGCAAAGTATTTTGAAAGCTCATCTCTTGATTGTCGCATTTTCATGTATTGGATAAATTTGCTAGCATTTATGAGAGATTTGTTCACTTAAGTATAGAATTTCTAATCTAACTAAAAATCTTCCAAATAAATTGTGATACAATTCTTTTTTGTGATAACAGTGATGGAACTGAGGACCTTGCCCTTGCCAGGGAAGCACTTATTCCAAGAAGCTCTCTTGCCACCCCACATTGGGATCCAGTTTTTGATACTTCAAAACTTTACTGTGTCCAGATAGCCTTGTCTGCTTCTGTGTGTCTCTATCTCTCTGTGGACTTATGAGTTTTTCCTATTATTGTGTATAGCTTTTGGGTAGAACACTGTGTAGTTTCATCCTTCAAACAGAAATAATCTCCTTTTTTATGCTATTTTAACTTGATTTGGTTCAAGAGAGAATGCTCGAGATTCAGGGGTGCAGATAGAGACTGTTTTCTCTGGTCCTAACTGAGAAGAGCTCACAGTGTAGCTGGAGAGACAGACAGAAGCGCGGTGAAAAAAGTGGTGGACTTCTGCTCATTCTCACTAGAGGAGCATCGTAATGTCACTCGTGGCTTCTGCACCGCGTTGCAGCTCCACTTTGTGGAGTCTTTGGATTCTCCCGGCTGTTCCATGGCCTGGCATTTGCCCTTCTCCTGTGCTCTTTCCTAGCCCTATCCCCAACGACGACCACAGTTCCATTTATTCCATGCAATCTTTCTCTTTCACCTTCCAGTTCAAAAACCACCTCCTCTAAGTGAACTTAGTAAACTTCTCAAAATCAAGTTCTTTTTTTTTTTTCTTTGGTACTGAAAATGGAACTCAGTAACTTGTACTTTCCAAGCAGGCACTTTTGCTCTTTTATTTTATTACATTTTATTTATTTAGTTTTGTATTTTAGGGAAGGGTCTACAGTGTCTTCAGGGTCTCACTAGTAGATCAGACTCCTACTGATCCTCCTCTTTTCACGCTTTCACGCGCTGGGATGAGAGGCCGAACCAGCACACCATCCCATTTGACTCTCGGCGCACTCCGGGCCCGGGCTGAGGTGGCACGCTGGGGATCAAACTCCCTGCGTCTGCTTAAGCATGTTCTTATTCTGGTGAGCTGTCTGGTTGGCCCTTATTTTTTTGGTACTAAGAATCAAACTCAAAAACTTGCACTTTCCAAGCTGGCATTTGTGCCTCTGAGCTGTCTTCACACCACAAAGTTTTTGATCTTGATCTTGTTGTTTTGTGCGCGTTCTGAGTTGTTTCACTTTCAGTTATTTTGCCTTGCCCTCCCTTTGAGTTGAAGATTCAGTGCCAACCTAAACTTCACAGGGAAACCCTGGCTTTAGATGAAGACAAGAACAGTAGGCACTACTTCTTGAGCATCTGCTATTTCAGCAGGTGGGCGGGTTATAAGCTGTTGTTCTGTTTGGGGTGACTGTTCCTCTACCTGTCTTCCAGCTGTTCTCTGATCACTGTCACAGTGATGGACGTCAGACTCCAGCAGGACAGCTTCATGCAGCTGTGTCACCTCGAACAAGTGCTGCTCACAGTGTTCATTAGGCCCACAAATTGCCTCTCTCCCTGCCTCATTGGAAATGGTACAATTTTGAGTTTTTGCGTACATTTAAAATGACTATTTGCCTCTTCCTAAAATTTTGCTAATTGCATTTGAGATGTTCAGAGGCATCGTTTCTGGGTTTAAATCTGGAGCATGCTCACTTGGTGTGGTTTTGTAAGATGGGCTCGACTGCTCCGAGCCACTGGGCTCTTTTCCGAAGTGCTACACGTTGAAGTGGATCTCTTGCAATAGGGAGTAATGTGAAGCCCGGAACAGAGGCATAGTATTTTGAAAGCTCATCTCTGGATTGTCGCATGTTGATGTTTTGGATGCATTTGCTAGCATTTATGAGAGATTTGTTCACATAAGTATAGAATTTCTAATGTAACTAAAAATATTCCAAACAAATTGTGATACAATTTATTTATGATAACAGGGATGGAACTGAGGACCTTTCACGTGCCAGGGAAGCGCTTCTTCCAAGAAGCTCTCTTGCCACCCCACATTGGGATCCAATTTTTGATACTTCAAAACCTTACTGTGTGCAGATGGCCTTGTATGCTTCGGTGTCTCTCTGTGTTTCTGTGGACCTATGAGGTTTTCCTATTTAATGCTGTGTATGTTTTTTTGGTAGAACACTGTGTAGTTTCATCCCTCAAACAGTAACAGTCTCATTTTTATGCTATTTTCATTTGATTGAGTTCAAGAGAGAGTGCTCGAGATTCAGGGGTGCAGATAGAGACTGTTTTCTCTGGCCCTAGCTGAGAAGAGCTCACAGTGTAGCTGGAGAGACAGACAGAAGTGCGGTGTAAAAAGTGGTGGACTTCTGCTCATTCTCACTAGAGGAGCGTTGTAATGTCACTTGTGGCTTCTGCACCCGGTTGCAGCGGTAGTGTCCACTTTGTGGAGTCTTTGGATTCTCCCGGCTGTTCCCTGGCCTGGCATTGGCCCTTTTCCCATGCATTTTCCTAGCCCTTTCCCCAATGGTGACTACAGTTGCATTTATTCCATGAAATCTTTCTCTTTCACCTAGGTAAAAATCACCTACTCTAAGTGAACTTAGTAAACTTTTCAAAATCAATTTTTTTATTTTTATTTTTTGATGCTGGAAATTGAACTCAGGAACTTGTCTTTTGAAGGCAGGCTCTTTTGCTGTTGTATTTTATTTATTGATTCATTTGTTTGGTTTTATTCATTCATTTATTTTAGGGAAGGGTCTGCAAGGTGTTCAGTGTCTCAGTACTAGATCAAACTTGTAGTGATATGCAGGTTTACATCCTCCCAAGTACTGGAATTATAGGCACACACCACCATGGCCAGTCTCAATTGCCATTTCAGTGCACCCCAGGCCTGGAGCTGGCACAGCTGGCCTGGGGATCGAACTCCTGATCCCTTCACCTACTTGCAGAAACAGATTTTATGTTTTGGGTCAAAGCATGTTCTCATCCAGAAAATCTGAGATAGAATTCACTTTGAAATTGTTTCAGTATCCAACTCCTTGCCTTATGGAAATAAAATCCTTAATTTCTTTCTTGCTGTGACACAAGGGTTCCTCTCAACTCACAGATGCTTTACTAGGTCCTTTCCCATGGCTTCCTCTCCATTTTCAAGTGAACAAGGGTGCATCAAGTCCTCTTGCACTCCTGTCTTGTCCTTTTGTCCTGCCAGATGGAGATGGCACTGTAGTTTGAAATATCTCAGGCCTGTACATCAGGCTATCTAAAAGAATATCCTAGGTGAAGATCAAGTGGCGAATAGCCTTAGTCACATCTTCACAATTGCTTTCCTACTAGAACATAGTTACTCAGTGAAGTTCACGCACACTGTGTTTTCTTTCAGCCAAAACATAAATGGAGCCAGTTTTCTAGCAGAAGCAGGTCAACTGTGGTTCCAGACTGTTGGTGTAAATTCAGAGCCTGGTTCCTACAAGAATTGAGATGTCTGATTATGTCTGCTTTCATATGGACTCCCACTTTCCTAAAGGGCTACAGGGCTTTCTTGAGTAAAAACTAGAGAGCAAACTTTTATTCAGAATAGAATATCTTTCTTCCAAAAGGCCTTTCCTCTCCGTTCATGAAGTCTTCAGTCTATAGAAAGTAGGATTTGCTTGACTTTAGTCATACATCAAGGAGAAATGTGTATAGAAAGAATATTATGTGCCATCTGATATTCTCATGTCCAGTGACTAAGGTCATTGCAAATTACTCCAACCTAGTTTATCTATGACTGCTAATGATTATCAATTATATGAGTGAAGATTTGGATCAGTCCACCAGGAAATGAATCATTAGGATACAGTCATTTTCCTGGAGACACACAGAGTATAGAGCAGGTAATGGGAAAAGTGGCCACAAGACCATATTGCAAAACTAATAACTGTAATAATTATGCATATTTCTTCCTTATTTTAATGTGAGTTAATTTACATATATAAATCAAATATGTTTGATTTGACAAACACTCATTCTGTTATCTTCTGACAAAAGATGTGTTAACTGTAATGGTTTTGTCTTTTTGAGACAGGATTTCATTATGCAGTTCAGGCTGTACTCGAACTCACAACAATCCTCCTGCCTCAGCCACCTGTGTGCTGGGATTACAAGTTTGTGCCACTCTGCTCAGCTTGTTAATTGCATTTCCAGTACTTGAGACACAGGATAGTAAAAACAGGGTATAAATTATATAAGCAAAGCATGAACAAGACAAGAAAAGTATAGAATTTTAGTGTCCTCTTTAGGAGAAGAGTTAAGTGTTTCCTCAGTTGTAGATAGGAGACTTGTGTTATATCAGGTAGAATTGTGACTATGTTATTGTCTCTAAAAATTAAGAATGGTGGTATGAAATGTGCCTGGATATAGAGCGACAAGGCTGGAAGTTGTAAGGTTGAGACAGACAAGAGCATCTTACCCTTCCTTTTTCCCTATGCCAGCCCCATGGTTTCGACAGCAGTTGCTGCACCCCCAACTCTCACTTCCCTTTGCTCTCTCTGGCCCCTCCAGTGGCATTTTACAACTTGCTTCAGTGTCCTCCCTGGTCATCTAGCAGCCATTCTCCTCTAGACCACTCCCACATGACTGCAGTTCAACTGTCAGCACAGTGCCTTCCCCAGCTCCCATCACTTTAGATGCTGCTGCTGCCAACCCTTACACCACTTGCATGCCAGTAGCTGCTATATAAGAAACACTCCTCACATACTTCTCCAGTTAGTCTAAGAGGGATCCCTCCAACGTATCGACTCCCACGCCCATCCCCAGCAGTGCTACACAGTCTCTGTTAAAATACACTCATGGGCTGCATATATAGCTCAGCAGCATTAGTGCTTACCTGACAAGTGTAAGGTTCCAAGTTTGATCCGAACCACCAAAGAAAAAAGAAAAGACTCACTATTGTCCTGGGATGGCAGCTTGAGTTCATGCTCCTCTCTTCCTCCATTGTGCCAGGATGGCACAGCTGGCTCAAAGAGCCTGAGGTTGGCTCCTCCCTTCCTTCATTAGCCAAGGTAGCTACAGCTGGTGAGAGAAGTCTGATATCTGCCTCTCCCTCCCTCCACTGGTGGGACTCAGGGCCCTAAGACCTTTGGGAACACCAGTGACACAGTGGGACCCTCACTAAGGTGCACATGATGGACAGGCAGAACTAGAGGCATGGAAACATTTCATGCCACATTAGCAATAGGAGCCAGCAGATGGT
Source organism: Ctenomys sociabilis (assembly GCA_004027165.1). NCBI lineage: Eukaryota > Metazoa > Chordata > Mammalia > Rodentia > Ctenomyidae > Ctenomys > Ctenomys sociabilis. The sequence goes on along the minus strand of PVKA01005196.1, from coordinate 62,555 downwards.
AAATTAGAAGAACCAGTGTTGTACTTGGGGGACAAAGACATGAGGAATACAAGCAGGTGGGTAGGGCTTCTCCCTTCTCTTTTCTTGTATTTTCTCTTCTTTCATTTTTTCTTTTCTTTTCTAAATGACTGGGGGGCTAAAGCACCTGCTTAGGTAGAGTGAAGCAGCTGAGGGCTCCATTCCTGGTGTGCAGTGCTGGCCTGGCACCTGGGGTGAGCTGAGACTGCAATTGAGACTGGGTGTGGTGGTGCATGTCTGTACTCCCAGCTCTTGGGAGGCTGTAAACAGGAGGATCACTATGAGTCCAATCTGTGTAGTGAGGCCCTATAGACCCTATACTAAATAAACAAATAAATAAATAAGGAGGACTCCATCTACAGAAAACTATTCCTATCCCCCAAATCCAGAGACAAAGATCAGACCCAAACCCAGCAAAAATCCACCTGCAAGCTTGGTAAAAATACACATTTTTGGATCCCACTTGGCCCTACCGCAGAACTATAAGCATTGGAAGAATTTCACAATCTCCATTTTTCTCTGGATTAGTGTTTTGCTGTTCATTTTGTTTGTTTTTATTGTTTATTTGTATGCTTTCTGCTTCTTCTCTGTTCTGTTTTGTCCTGTATCATTTTTCTTCCTGTATGTTTTTTTTTTTTTAATGTATGAGGATATTTTTCTTTCTTTTTTCCTTTATTTCTTTCTTCTATTTTCTTTTTCTTTTCATTCTTCTTTTCTCATTCATGATTTAGATTTCTTTTTTTATTTTTGTATTTTAGGGAAGGGTCTACAGGGTGTTTAGGGTCTCACCACTAGATCGGACTCATAGTGATCCTCCTGTTTTCACCCTCCCAAGAGCTGGAATTACAGGCATGTTCCACCACACCCAGTCTCACTTGCCATCTCAGCACACTCTGGGGGAAGGGCTGCCATGACAGACCTGGGAATTGAATCCACGGCCCCTGTGCTTGCTTGCAGGTGCTTTAATTTGCTGAGCTGTTTAGCCTGCCTTATATGAAAATCAAAACATGCTGGCCATGGAGGTGCAGGGTTGGGTGGAGGGGGTGGAGGATCTTCAGGTGCTGGAGGGCAACCTGCACTATGTACTGTACCCACATATGTAAGCCAGCACTTGGGAGGCTGAGGCAGGAGGATATCCAGCTGCTGGAGGCAATCCAGCTGTACATAGTGAATTCAAGGCCAGCCAGAGTTACAGAGTGAGATCTTGCCTTATAATCAAGATGCGCTGGCTGTGGTGCTAGACAGGAGTAATGGAGCACTGGGGAGATAGAGCCAGGAGGATCCCCAGGTGCCTGAGGGAAGTCTGCACTACATATTGGCTTCAAGGTCAACCTGAATTATGGGGGTAGCTCTTATATGAAAATCAAAACATGCTGGCCATGGAGGTGCAGGGTTGGGTGGAAGGGGTGGAGGATCTTCAGGTGCTGGAGGGCAACCTGCACTATGTACTGTGTTCTAGGCCAGTCTGAATTGAATAGAGAGAACTGATATGAAAAACAAAAGATGCCCCCTGTGGTGGAGGATGCCTGCCATCTAGCACTGGATAGGCTGTGGCAGAAGGATCCCCAGGAGTTAGAGACTAGTATGCAATACATAATGGAGTCTCCACCAGCCTAAATCACAGGGCAAAACCTTGTGAACAAACAAACCACACTGGCATTGGTGGTGCAGCCATGTAATACATCATTTGGGATGCTGAGGCAGGATGATACCTGCAGGCACAAGGCCAATCCAGGCTACTTCATCAGTTTGAAGACTGGCTGAAATACAGTGGGAGATGGAGGGGCAAAAGCAAAACATGATGGCATGCTGCAGTAGATAGTGAGGTCAAGGCCAGCATAAATTACTCATAGAGAACTTGCCTTAATTCAAAGTAACACTGGCTATGGAGGTTGTGACCTATGAAAAGGTACACTGGGGGTTGAGGCAGAAGGATCCCCACGAAATGCAGCCAGCCTGTGCAACATAGTACCGTGGTGGCAGCCTGAACTCCACAGAGAGACATGGTCTAAGCACAGATTATGCTGGCCTGGGGCTGAATGCCTGGAATCTAGCACTGGGGAGGCTGAGGCAGGATGATCTCCATAGGAAACTCTATGGCAGATAGGGGCCATCCTTATAGTAGAGCTTTCATGAGGCTGAATCAGGAGAATCTCCTAAATTCAAGGTGAATCTGAAGTACATCCTATGTTCCAGCCAATGCTAAATTATACAGTGTAAAGTTCTGTCAAAAACAAAAATGCTGGGCATGGAGTAGCACCTGTTTAGTAAAGTACTGTGGAGGTTGAGGCAGGAGAATCCCCAGGAGTTTGAAGCCACCCTACAAAATACCATAAGATCTAGATCATCCCAAATTAGGGAGAGACCTGGGCTGAATAAAATATGCTGGCTGAGGGGTTGAATGCCTCTTTTTGAGCACTAGGGAGGCTGAGTCAAGATGATGTCCAGGAGTTGGAGGCTATGCTGCAGTACATAGTGAAGACAAGGTCATTAGAAATTACATACAGAGACCTTGCCCCAAATCCAAATCATGTTCAACTTGGAGGTACCAGTCTTTAAAAAACTTCTGTGTAGGCTGAGGTGGGAGGATCCCCCCAAAATTAGAGGCCTGTCTCTGCAACCTAGTACCATCGCGGCCAGCTGAAATTACATAGGGATTCCAGCTTTGAGAAACAAAACATGCTGGCTGGCATGGGGCATGCTTATAATCCAGATTGGGGAGGCTGAGGAAGGAGGCTCTCCATGAGTTTGAGGCCACTAGGAGCTATTTCGTGGGATTGAAACAAGTCTGAATTACACAGTGTGTACTTATATACAAAACACTAAAAGGCTGGGCATGGAGTTGTGCCCATGTAATTAAGTAAGCAGAAGGCTGAGGCAGGATGATCCCCAGGAGGTTCAGGTCAGACTTGAAATCATTGTAAGATCTATGTCATCCTAAATTACAGAGACAGACCTGGACTGAACAGAAAACATGCTGGTTGTGGGGCTGGATGCCTGTTACTGAGCACTGAGGAAGCTGAGGATCTCCCAGAGCTGGGTTCAGCTTGCACTTTCTATGGAGTTTGAGGCCAGCTGAATTACAGAGGAAGATCTGTCCTCACAAACAAAACATGGTGAGCATGGTGGTGCATGGCTGTTAGTCACCACTAAGGAGGCTGAGTCAGGAAGGTCTCCCAGAGTTGGAGGCGATGCTGCAGTAGATAGTGGGATTGAGGCCAGCATAGATTATTCAACCTTGTCTCAATTTGAAATCATGCTGGGCATAGAAGTCCTAACCTATAAAAAAGTGTGTCTGAAGTATGGTGAGTATTTCAAGGTATCTTAAAACTGTCTCATTGATATTTGTACTTCAATAAAATAAAAATTATAAAAAGAAAAAAGAAAAAGAAAGAAATAAATAGGATGCAAAAAATGGATTCAAAGAATTATCCTGGAAATTAAAAATTCCTTTAAAAGCTGGCAAAACCATTTGAATGAAAGTAAAGACTTTGATGACATCCTTGCAGCTAGTGATCACAAAAGGAAAGATCTCATAAAAATAGAAAGGAACCAGGAAATAATAATTCAACAGCCAGAAGGTGATGTAAAGGTGAACAACAACGACTGGTAAGTGTCAATGAAAAAGTAGGCAACACAAATGACATAAAAAGACTATTTGCAGAATAGCAAAAACTTCCCAAGCATGGGAAAAGAATCTGACATAGAGATTAGTGAGGCATATCAAAGTCTAATTAGCCATAACCAAAATAAATCTACACCCAGACATATAATCAAGATCCCAGAAATTCAGCAAAAGAACAGATTATTAAAAGTTGTTAAATAAACGAAGATCACCTATGGTGGAAAGCCCATCAGAATCATGGGAGATTTCTCAACACAAACCGTCAAGTCAAGAAGACCATGGAGTGAGATATTTTAGGTCCTAAAGAAAACAACTTTTAACCCAGACTGATGTACCCTGCAAAACTATTTTCCAAAATGAAGGCAGAAATAAGACATTTCCATGACAAAGATTAACTAAAGAAATTCATGACAGCAAACCAACCCTACAAGGAGTACTCAAAGATATTCTAGAAAGAGACAAAAATGACCAAAATTACAAGAGCAACAACACAAAGAAAGCACGAAGCAGGACAAGCAAGTAAACACAGGGGAAAATTAGGGAACCAACAGCAAGAAAATAACATGACAAAGATAAGCTAATTTATATCAGCTATAACCAACAGTGTAAATAGCTTCAGTTCACCAATTAAAAGACACAGACTGACAGAGTAGATCAAGAAAAACAATCCATCAATATGCTTTATACAAGAAACACATTTAACTTGAAAGGAAATTCATAGGCTGAAAGTAAAAGGATGGACAATAATACTCCATGTGCCAGGAACCCAGAAGAAAGCAGGGATAGCTATTCTGTTCATAGATGATGTGAACTCCAAACCAAGGATGACCAAAAAGATAAAGAATGGCACCACATATTGGTTAGTGGAAAACTTCAAGAGGAAGAAATAACAATCAAAACTATGTATGTACCCAATACAATGGGTAAATGGATGCCATACTCAGAAATGAAATAAGTCAAACCCACATGTAGAAACATTATATTGTCTGTGTGGTGTAAGAACCTGAAAGAGCAAATAAAGTCTGAAAGGTACAATAGATACTGTGAAAGGGAAAGAAACTGTTCAAAGGGAAGGAACAACTGGGATGAGAGGGAGAAAGAAAAAAAAATGAAAAAAAAATATATACATGTATAGACACAGGATAGCTTGGATAATTGCACTGCTGTTTTCTGCTGGTGTACAGAAATGAATAATTGATATGCAATTTCTTTTCTCTCTCCTTTTTAATATATTAAAATTCTTTGACCAATATTGTATGCTTATATCTGGTAACCTGAGCAACTAACTTGAAGACAACAATATACAATACAATAACCATTGTGGAATTACTATAATTTTGTTTAGTGAAATGTTGGATTGTTTCTAATATGGGTTTTTTTTTCCCCTAGTTTATTCTCTTTAAAAACAAATAACACAATAAAATATAAAAACAAGGGCCTGGGAGATAGCTCAGCTGCTTAAGCACCTGCCTGGCAAGTGTAAGGCTCCAAGTTCGATCCCGGTACTACAAAAAATAAAATAAAATAAAAACCAAAAACAAGAAAACATCAAAAAAATGTTGGCTGTGGTGGTACACACCTCTAATGTAGCATTGGGAAGGCTGAGGCAGGAAGATCCTCGTGAACTGGAGGCCCACGTGTGCTACATAGTACCACTGAGGCCAGCCTGAATTATGGAGAGACCTGGTCTGAGAAACAAAAGATGCTGGCTAGTAGGGGGCATACTTTTAATCCAGCTTTTGGAAGGCTTAGCCAGAAACATCTCTAAGAGTTCAAGGCCAGTCCTTGCTAGTTAATTAAAGAACAGCTAGAAATAGAGATCTTGTCTCAAAACCAAAATATGCTGGTCGTAGTGCCAGATGCCTGTAATGTAGCACTGGGGAGGCTGGGACGGGAGGATCTCTAAGTGTTTGAAGCCAGCCTGCATTATATTTGGGTTCAATACCAGCCTGAATAAAAATGGGAGACCTGGTCTTAACCAACAAAGCACACTGGCCATGGTGTTGCAGGGCTGTAAGTCAGCACTTGGGCGGCTGAGGCATAAGGATCTTCAGGAGTTGGAGTTTGGCCTGCACTACATAGTCAAGTTGAGGCCAGCATGAATTACATATTGAGATCTTGTCACAAATACAAAACATGCTGGCCATGGTGGTGCAGGCCTGTAATAAGGTACTCTGGAGGCTGAGGCAGGAGGATTCCAGTGAGTTTGAGGCCAACCCTTCCAACACAGTGAATTTGAAGCCAGCAAGACCTTGTCTCAAAAACAAAACATGCTGGCCATAGTGGTGTAGGCCTGTAATCTAGTAATATTTTTGCTGAGGTATGAGGATCTCCAGGAATTTGAGGTTTACCTGTACTACATTGTAAATTTGAGGCTAACCTGAAATACAGAGCAAAATCTGGTCGCAAAAACAAAATATTATCAAGCATCCTATGCCATGCCCTTCATCCAGGCCTGCCTTGGAACCCTTAGACTATGGACTGAAACCACTACCAAATGTAAATTATAATAATCCTTTCCTTTTTAGAGTTTTGGGTGTCAGGCATTGGGTCATGGCAAACAAAAAGTAATTTAGGCTCCAGAAACAAAGATGTTATGTATAGAAATATCTATACTTATGTGGCAATGTACATGCATATGTTCACTGGTATGCACATATTTCTTCACCCTATTAGCTGAAGGGACCAAGAATCAATGAGATGGCCATAGCAATGAGTAAATCCAGTGGCCAGGTCTTGGTTTATGCCATCATTCGTACACAAAAGAAACCAGGATTCCTGGAATAATGGTTGATTTTAGGATTAAGAAAGCAAATATACATGATCCTGGAACATGTTTTAGCACTAGAAAGTAAAGAAGTGCTAAAATAACATCCAACATGATGGGGGTACATCAAGAGTCCACTGAAAGAATTCCCAATGTTTGCAACCAGAATAATTTCAACAGCAAAATAAAATAGCATCACACAATAATCTAAAGTATAAATATGTATGAATCCAAACTCAAATACTAAATGATTGAATAAATTAATAAGCAAGAGAGGAAAAAAGTATCTCAGAGGTGGAGCATAAGTCCTTACATGCCAACTATGACCAATGAATGTATGGTGGTTGCCTTCCAAAAAGCACAATATGGATAGAGGAAAACTGCATTTTTATAGTGGAGAACCCTAACAAGCACTACCTCAGTAAGGTGATCACAGTTAACATCAGCAGTGATATGAACACAGGGTGTGATAAAAAAAATATGGTGAATCTTAAAGTTTTAAAATTTTACAATAAAACATCTGATCAATAGTCCCCCTCAAAATCTGCCTTTATCTTGAACACACTTATCCCATCTTTCTTGCTTGCCACTTTCTCAAACAATCTGGAAGTCCTCTTTCATAATTGTCTGCAGTGCTGCTGTTCTGACTGCCTTGATATCCCAAATCAATTAAAAATTTTGGGTGGTCATTTTGATTTTGTGGAACAGCTAGATGTCCCATAGTGCCTGATCTGGTCAAGGAGAACACGTCCTAATTTTTTGGGGAGACTGCCTTTCTTTTGGAGGGGACCCAGTAGCAGTATTCACTGTTACTTATTATACCTTGTTACAACACACAAGAGGACCTCCAGAACTGCTTCAGAAAATGGCCAGGTAGACTTGAAATGTGTGTCTGAAGTATGGCGAGTATTTCAAGAAGGGTGGATGGCAATGTGTCCTTTACTGAAATAATTTATTTCTCTATTTAGACATTCACCATATATTTCTATCTTAACTCATATGTGTACCTTTGGTAGGTAATAAGAACAGCAGTTTATCTTGGCACTCTTTACCCCAGAAGCACACAATCCTAGTCTAATAATGGGGACAATATTAGGCAATCCCAGTAGAGGAACTTTATGTGAAATACCTAATCCCTACTCCTTAAAACAGTTAAGAACAGAAACGAGAAAATCAGCCAGCCATTTGCATGCCTACAATCCACAGCAATCTGAGATATAGAAGCATGAAGATCTTATGTTCAAGCCCAGCCTGGGTAACTTAGGGAAACTTCATCTCAAAATCAAAAAGAAAAATATTTAAGGGATGGGAATGAGGCTCAGTGTGAAGGTGTTGGGTTCAATCCCCAAAGCAAAAGTAAAATAAAATAAATTGAAATAAAAACAGGAGAGGCTAAGGCAGGAGGATCACCATGAGTTGAAGACCAGCCTGGGCTACATAGTGAATTCAAGGATAGCCTGAATTGCATACTGAAACCCTGCCTCAACAACAACAAAACCCAACAATAAAATAGAGTTAAAAAGTCTAAGAAAGGGGCTGGGGAGATGGCTCAGTGGAATAAGCACTTCCCTGGCAAGTGCAAGGGCCTGAGTTCAACCCCTGGTTCCACAAAAAAAAAAAAAAAAAAAGTCTAAGAAAATGTCACAGTCAAGAAGAGCCAAGACATGATCACCAATGAGATCCTGGTACACAAAAACTGGCATTCAGCATGGTCTAAGGAAATCTAAATAAAGCATGGATTTTTGTTAATAATATTAATATAGCTCATTGATTATATCAAATGTCTTACATGAGCAAACCAGTAATACAGGAAATTGGGTATGGATATATGAAAACTCTTGTGTTGTCTCCTAAGTTTGTACTCTAAAACAGTTCTAAGAAAAACACTTACTTAGAAAAAAAGGCATTTTAAAATAGAAGTGGAAGGACTGTTGAAGAGAGGCACACTGGTCCATGTAATTTATGAGCCTTGGGGAAGCAACTACAAAAGCTATTCTAGGAACACATGGAGAAATCTGAATATGAAGTAATATTGGATGGTAGATTGGTTTTAGTTGGGAGAATGCTGTATGGTCAAATAGGAGAACATTTTCTTCACTCTTGGAGAAGAGGCATACTGTCATATGTAGGGATGCTGTGAAGCATCTTGATAAATTCTTCAATTTATCTCAAATAACTAAGGAGAGGAAAAAGGATACTTGGAGGAAGAAAAAGCAACTAGAAAAATGTTAGGAATGATGACTCTGAATGATGAATCTACATGGAAGGCTGTAGGTTTGAAATTTTTCAAAATAAAATTTTGGGCAAAATATCAATATGATTTTAGATTTGGACAAAATGATAATGAAAACTGGTTTGGAAATAATGGACTAGTGATATCAACTAAAAATATGTTTGGAAATTCAAAGTAGGGGTAGAAATGACTTTTTCAATCAATGTGGAAAATCATCATTTGGGATTAGGATAACCAGAGATCTCTTTAGGGAAGAAAAACATTGAATCCTTCCTTAATTCCTAATATATATATTTAAAATAAGCATTGAAAGGTTAAAAAATAATCTTGAGAATGCTGGAAAAATATGCTAAGTTTATTCTGAAATGTAAAGGCCTTTTCTTAGCATGGCAAATATCCTAGAAGCCCTATAGGCTGATAAATATAACTATATAAATAAATGAAGCTGAGGAAAATATTATAAAACAAGTGACAATGGACTGATTTTCTTAGCTTTCAAAAGCTCATACAAATTAAAAAATCATTTACTGGAAAACAGAATATGATCATAGTTCACAGAAAATATCAGTAACCAATAAACATAAAAGATGTAGCATTTCTAATAAAAGGCATTCAATCTTCATTAAAATGAAAGAAACCATTTATTCACTTTCAAGTTATCAAACATAAAAAAGTTTAGCAACCAGGATTGGCATGGGTCTGGTAAATAATCACATGAAATGTGGAAGTATACAGGATGCAATTTTCTGGTGGACAATTATGCAGTAGCCATACAATTGCAAGTAAAAAATACCTTCTGATCCAGCAATTCTACTGTAGAAAATAACCCTGTACACATAATCTCATATGGTCATTGCAATGTGACTTGTAAGAATAAAATATTGGGAACAACCAAAAAGTCCATTAATACTCAAACATTTATAATAAATTGAAAAAAAACTGGAATATCATAGTCATTAAAAAATAATATTTTCTTATGAAGAAAATGTTCAAATAGGGAGAAGGGGAGAGAAATGAAGGGAAAAGTAAAAAAAAAAAAAAGGAGAAAACATGGAAACAAAGCTCTTATAAATGGGGAAGAGGTTGAAGGATAACTGAATTGGAAAAAGTAAGTTATATCAAATACGGTTACAATTTTTTTCACCGGCTCAGCCCACCCTGAGGTGGGCTGGTGTGGCATGTGGTGCCAGGGACTGAACCACGGTCCCCTGCACTTGCCTAAGCTTACCTAAGCAGATGCTTTAGACCAATGAGCTATCTTGCCAGCCTCAGGTACAAGTTTTCTATGATGAATGTGATCACTACATGTATTGAAAATGTATCAATAAAATCTAATTTGAAGAGTATTTCTGTATATAATGACAAAAATGATCTTACAAAACACAAGTAGTATAGAAGAATGTAGATAGTCTGATTCTATTATTGTAAAGTGCATTATTTGCTGTCAGGTATGGTACCACATGCCTGTACTAATAGCATTCTGGGAGGCTGAGGCAGGAGAATTACAAGTTTGAGCCCAGCCTAGACAACTTAGACAGATTCTGTCTCAAAATTTTAAAATGAAAAAAAAATTTAAATGAAGGGCTGTGGATGTAGCTCAGTGCCATGGCCCTGGGTTCAATCCCCAGTAGTAGAAATATATATGTATGTATATATATATATTTTTTTGTTGTTGTTGTTGTTGAACAGGACATGGTGGCATATATATATATATATATATATATATATATATATATATATATATATATATATATATGTAAAACACTTGAAGCTTGTTTATCTTATCATTGTAGGTTAACTTTATTGTTCGTTTTTTCCTTTGTGGTACCAGGGATTGAACTCAGGACCTTGTGCTTGCCAGGCAAGCACTTATTCCACTAAGCTATCTTCCTGGCTCCAGGTTAAATATTTGGGTAACAGGGATGGGGATACAAGTTTTAATTTTACATCTTTCTAACAATCTGATCATCTTAGCACATGCACAAACTTATTTCTCCTGTTTTTCTAGATCACTTCATTAGGATGTGATATGAGATAAACTTAAACACTGGTAGTATTTTCAATATATGAAAGGTATCAAATTTTACAAACTAGAACTTCCCCTTGAATTTTCATTAAGCTTTAGATTTGTCTTTGATGCTGTAATCACAATGATTTCCTGTTAAGTGTGATCTAAGAGGCATTCTGAGTCTACAAACAGACTTTGTGACAGAATGATTAGGCACTGCAGCTCTAGGACCAACTCTTGGCTGGTGTGATGGTGTACGCCCCATAATCCTAGCACTCTTGGTGGCTGAGGCAGGACTGTAGGTTCAAACCCACCTTGGGAAACTCAACAACTTACCAAGACCCTACTTCAAACTTTAAAAAGATTTAAAAGGGCTGAGGATGTAGTTTGGTGCAGAAGACCTAGACTGAGGTTCATCACAGGGCATGGTGGCATACACCTATAATCTTAGCACTCAGGAGGCTAAGCCAGGAGGATCACAGTGTGTCCAAGGCCAGTCTGGGCTATATAAGTGAGTTCAAGGCCAGCTGGTACTACATGTTGAGGCCCTGTCTCCAAAAAACCAAAAAGACCTAGATTCAGTCTCCAGTCCAGAAAAATAAAGACCAACTCTTAAGCCTTGAAGGGCATTTGACAATTTATAAACATAAATATGAAATTAACTATGTATTTGGGCTACAAAAACATAAAAAGACTTTACAGGTACAGTTAAAGTACCCATTAAATTTAGGAAAACAATAATACACTGGAAAACATGTCATAAAATTAGATTTTGTATTTTTCAGAGGGCAGAGAAGCAAAAGAAATGAAATAAAAAGTAAAAACAAAGAAAACACTACCAAAAACAGGGTGAGACAATCATCTGTTTATTAGACAGGGCAAGATCATTTAAAGAGAGGAAACATATCCAAAGAAATATGTTTAGCTTGGTGTTTACAAGCGTCGCTGTTGACAACAGACAACACTACTCAATACATCATGAGAACAGGCCACATACAACTAGGAAGATGCTGTCATGCCACTCAAAAATAAACTGTAAAGCTTAGCGAACAAGTGACTAGTAGGGAGTTACAGAGCATAAGTCTCCACTTCACTCATCTGTGTTTGCTGCAACTGGGCCATTGGCCCATTGTTTTGGCTGGTTCCCTCATTAAGGAGCCTTCTTATATTCTGGAGAATTTTGATATAGTGTGCACTTCTCATAGTTCTGAATTGTACTGAAATCAGAGTTAACTGCAGGCTTATTTAGTCCATGATCATGGTATTTTTAACTACCCTAGACAATAATGGATGGTTTGACAGTGCTCTACATAAAATTTCATACTTAATACATTTAGCACTGTGAAAACTCACTCAAATCACCTTCAGTCCTATGGTACATACTTAAAACAGACAGCACAGAGTCACTGGTCTAAATTTAAGAAGAAATTTGGGGCGCTTACCTGGCCCGAGGTATACAAGCTCCTAGCAAAGTTATACATACCTGACAACTGCTATGTCAATCTTCTGCCAAATTATCTGGCATTATTTTTAGTAGGATTTTCCTGACTGGGCAGAAAAACATAGATTTCAATACCTTTTCTAGAAACTATCTAAAATATTATAAGTAGTAATATATCATGAGTGCGTGACTATAAGGAAAAACCATTCCGCATAATATTAACTGAGAAACCTGTTAGGCCCTCCCTTCTGGAATCTGCTGATTTACCAACCACTTTCTTTCATGGTAATAAGTATTCAAGGTGAGAACTTTCACTGTACAAAGAAACTCTTTTTGGGTAGTCAGTCACAAAGAGTGAGATACGAATCCATTTACAATGGTTGCCTAGGGCTGGGGGTGAGTACTGGAAGAAAGTAAGAGGTGACAGATACAGTGTTTGGAGCTCCTGTTGGGGTAATATAATACCCTACATTGACTGCGGTCATGGTTGCACAACTTTGCGGATATATTTTAAAAAATCACTTAACCGTACCCATGAAATAGCCACATGAATTATATATCTCAGCAATAGTGCTACAAAAACACATTAGGAAAGGAAGACAGCCCCAAAAGAGAAGAGAATGAGATCCTCTTCCAAATTAGTCATACCTGAGCAAACAACAGACAGGTCTGATATAGGAGGCTGGCTTTTCGCACAGTATTTTGACATCATTATTATCACTTTAATCCCTGACTTCACATTTTTTATCACATTTCTAAATTATTGTAGGTTATCAACAGGTTCTATCTTTGTTCTCAATAGAGAACAGAGTCAGCATTCAACAGATTATGCTGGTAAACAAAAATAAGAAAAATCCAATAACAAAATCATCTTGTCCTTTGGGGCTGTGCATTGCCAGGCAGGACAGAAGAGCTAAGACTCACTGCTAATAAGCACATGTCATCAAGTATAAGGGCATTGTATGGCTCTTGCCCAAAGCACATTTCCCTTTATGCCTATACAATTCAACTGAAATAATGTTTTTATACTTGCACAATTCAACAAAAGCAATGCTTTCTAAAGAAAAGTTTAGCTTCCTACAGGTTTTTTTTTTAATTTAATTTAACTTTTTTGCTCAAAGAGCTAGCCAAGCTTCTCTAAGAGTAAAATTAAAGTTTCTCAATAAATTCATCTCTCTATCCTCATTTTCACCCACATTACCATACAGTGAAGGTAGAAAATGGTAAGCCTGTTATAAATCAGAATTACACAATAATTCCTTAAATGAATTTAATTCTCTAAACAAACTGAATACATTAGTTTCAAATGTTTAGAACATATTTGGCCCAATTCCTTCACATCTGCCTTTAGATTAATGAGAAGTTTCCTTTAGTTTTACTAGCCTTGCATTAAATGGGCTACCACAGACTCAGAATAAGTTACAACTGGCTTAATAACTTTTCTGCACTGTTTACTATTCTTAGGCTACATAAAAAAATCACAAATGACTTTTTAGTCATCTTCCACTATTCTTAAAATTATATAACCAGGAAAATTCTTTATAGCTAACTGCAGAGAACAGAAGTAGCTTTAGAGTAAGCTGAGTTTGTTAAATAGATTTGCTATGACAGAATTTCTGACACAGAAACTGCTCCCAGCACATGATCTCAGAGAAGTAACCAAACAAGACAGCTGCCATGAAAGCTAGGAGTGGAGGCATGAGATGCCATGGCAAATACCTGTGAAAGCAGAAACACTTTTTAGGGGATATAAGAAAAAGTGAGAGGACATCATTTCAGAATTTGATAAGGTCATTTTGCTGTCATTTGGGCTGTAAAATGCAGTGTTCATACGATATGCCCAAAAAAGACTCCTAAAACCTATAATGCAAAAGAAATCTAAGAAAATAAATAACTGCAAAAGCCATCATCATTTTTCATGTGTCCAAAACAGTGACTTTTACAAAAGGTGCAAATATGTTTCAAATGAAAAAAGTTCCTATATTGAAGATCAAAGACTCATTTCATAGATAATGTATATACTCTATTAACAATCTCATTAACAATGTACAAACAGGGTCCACTGATTTTTTTAAATTAGGTCTGAAAGGGCAATATAAATACTGATTGGGGGGAGTGTTTCATACCCCAAACTCCAACATTCAGCTCTGTGTCCTGTCCTGTCCTCATATTACACTTTGTAAAAATCTTAACGGCGCAGTGAATCAAGTTTTCGTAGCTTCAATGATGTGTCAGAGGACAATGCATCTTGGTTTGAAGAATTTGTTGTATCTGAAGGCTGGAACAGGACACGACCACGATGATTAAATACATAAAAGGATGGATGATTCCTTAAGGTGTCAAATGTCCTTAAAAGAAAAAATAAAGCATTGATTTTACATAAATCTTTATAAAAGCCTACTTGAAAATGTACAGGCTTCTAACAAATTATGGATTTCTATAAAATTATGGGTTCTATTTTAAATGAGTCCATGAAATCTAACAGTAGCTTTTGCCAGAACCTTTTAAAACCCAATACATAGATAGGACCTTTGATCATTCCCATTTGAACCTCACTATTCAAGTCACGTGATCACTTCACAGATCTGTTTTCTAAAAGTTCCCTTTGGCTCTCTGTACATCCCATTGGTCAAAACGTTGTATTTTGTTCCAACCTATCTGATACTATTCTATTTTACTCCCTTTTGCCTGACCCCTGGCTTGTGATTCTTGGCAGACTACTTGTAACAACAATAGTGATAGTAGACTTCGTTCTTTTCCAGTGACAGTGGTACAAGCTAAAATAAATTCATAAATACCTTGGTAGATGGCTTTAGTGCTCACATTTATATACTAGTTTCTGGAAAGAACAGGAGAACTTTTCCTTTTATAAAAACTCAAACCTCAAAGTCAGCTCCCCTAAATATCCAACCACACCCCTATACAAAGCAAGAGGTATAATAGGTGATTTTTTAAAATGTAAAAAAAAGAAATAAAAGCAAATGTAAACAGTGAAGTCAAGGTGAAGTTTGGGATATCTCTACCACATAAATATTTACTGTGAACACTTTTAGAAAACATATAAGGCTTATATTTTTAGGATCAGGAAGGCAAATGAAGTCCAGAGATGGAACTAATGTAAAGCAAAATGTGAGAAAGAAAAGCAAAGTCTGTGAGAATAGCTTAGAAGAAATACAGGAGAAAAAAAAAAAGAAATAATAATACTCTGAGGGACAGAAAAGGGCCAGTAGGCAAAACTTAGGCCACAAATGTTTCAAATAAGAGAGTAAAAAAAGAAATAGAGGAATAGGAGAAGAGATGGAGGGAAAGAAAGAGGAGAAAAGAAGGAAGAAAGGGGAAGGAGGGATGGAGCTTGGTTACAGTTTCAGAGGAATTACCTGTACCTACTTCCATCTATCCAACCAAACTCTCTGCAACTAATAAATACCACAAAGTATGACCTTATTTTATTATCAACACTCATGCATTCAATTTTTATTTTTCCTAACATATCAAACACTGCCTTAGTATTTTTACCTCATTACTCTTCTAAACTGAATAATCAAATATAAAAATTCAATTTTTATGTACTATAATACATACACTGTAAATTACAAAAATAAAGCAAATCTCTATGAAATTGAATGCCTCTAAAAAGGGAAAGACTTACTTATTCTTCAATTCTGAAGTGGCATCCATGTCTTTAAAGTCCCCTGCAATATGCACTATACCATAACAGGTAACTGCAAAGGCCAGAAGTGTCTGAAGAACTATCTGTGAGTATAAAGATTGAGATTACTACTATACAACACGCAAATACCACAGGAGACATGTACAAGCTCTCCCCTTCTATGTGGCTTCCAATGGGCAGTCCTCATAGCATGGCTCATCAAGGAGCCAATTCCCACTCGAAATGATTTGTACTCAGACACAATAAAATCTGCTATAAATTCTGAGGCTTGGATATGAAAATATCTCTACTGCTTCAAAAACTGAACAACATACTCAAATAAACAAAGCCACTGAGTGCGGAATGCTACCAAACCACTTATTAAATATTACTTG
The DNA here is from genome assembly GCA_004027165.1 of Ctenomys sociabilis. Lineage (NCBI taxonomy): Eukaryota > Metazoa > Chordata > Mammalia > Rodentia > Ctenomyidae > Ctenomys > Ctenomys sociabilis. The sequence goes on along the minus strand of PVKA01005196.1, from coordinate 46,419 downwards.
TGTGCTACAGCAAAGTAGAACTTTTAAATGTTGTTCAGTATCATAGAATACATGGCACATATAGGTATTATGTAAAGAGCAGTAACAACAAAAAGACACCAACTTACCCAGCATCCACCTAGAAAATAGACTACTTCCAGTACTTTTCAAGTCCTATGTGTCCCTCTCTGATTAGTTCCTTTACCTTCCCTCTCAAAGTTAACTATTTTTCTTGGCAGGTGTGGTGGTACACACCTGTAACTCCAGCACTCTGGGAAACTGAGGCAGGTGGACTGCATAGTGAGATCCTGTTTCAAAATAAAAACAACTGGGGAGGGAGTTCAGTGTGAGGTACTGGGTTCAGTCCCCAGTCCTGCAAAAACTACTGGTTCCTTTTTTCTTATTGATTTTTACGGCTATGTATGCATCTCTGAAACATTTTGTTTACTTTTGCTCATGTTGAGCTTTAAATAGACTCAAGTATACTTTCTGTGCATAGTTAGCTGTTCTTCCACATTGTGAAACTCATGCCTGCTGTAGAATGCAGTGGAATGCATTCTCTTTCAAAGTATTTCAGAATACAAAACTGCCACAATTTATCATTTCCAGTGTTGCGAGACATGTGCTCAGATTGTTTTGCATTATTTTTACAATACCTCCACAAACATTCTTGTGTGTCTCCTGGTGCCCAGGAGTGTAAACACAATGTTGAGCATGCATGTTTACTGGTTAATACTGAACTGCTTTTCAAAAAGGTTGTCCAAACAATAATGTTGAATATCTGGAATTAACCAACAAGGAATTATATATCGGTGTATTTTCTTGATTGTGATTTTCTGCATTTTTAAAGTGTTCTAGTTTTAATCAGAAGAAAACTATTTCACATAGACATAAATGGGTGCATCTACAATCAAGCAAAGGTAATGGATTGAGATAATAGCAACATCTCATGTCCTCAAGTATATAGAGTTGAAGTAAATATTAGTCACAAGCTATTATTCCAAATTAAAACCTAATATACTACAAAACACCAGTTTGCACTCCAACCTCCTGTTTACCAAGGAAACTGTTTTCTTTGTTAGGAACCAGGAATCAAACTCAGGACCTCATGCTAGCCAGGCAGGCACTGCACTGCTAAGCTATACCCCTAGCTTAAGGAGATTTTTTTCAATTAAAGCAATGTTAATCAGAATAGGGTAAATCTATGAATTGTTCAAGATAAAATATGTAATAAAAAGCTATCTATACAATGATACATATATACACATATATGCATAATAATTTCTTAAAAGATAAGTTCTGTTTTGATTAGGTAAAGCTATATATACATAAAGGATAATGTTTATGTATTATGGATTACTTTAAACTATTAGGAGCAAAATTGAAATTACCAAGGAATGGGATTTGCTTTATGTTGTTTTAATTTTACTTATTGCCTGAATCGGTTACAAAGAACTTCTTACATTTGTAAGTACCAATCCAATAAAGATACAAATTGTGAGTGAAGCTGGGATATAAATAATTTTGGCTTAATTAAAACTTTATGGTTTGTCTACTTTTCTCAGCTTTGTGTGCCTAAACTAATAAATTATTAGCTTAGCTTGTTTTCAGGCTTTAGGAACTTCTCTAAGGAAACTTAATAAAGCCAAATTATCAGCTCTTTAAATCCCGTTCATATTATGGACTGAGCAACATTTTTAAAAAAGACTTTTAATTATAGTTCTAGATACCAGACAGAGAAATCTTTTAAGATCTCCATATTTTTATAAAAAGTGATGAAAAATAGGGACAGATGTTGTTTCATGTTTGTGAAATGTTAACAGAAAAAAATCATTTAAAAATTATCACAAGCAAAGTGGCTAATTTTAGAAATATATTTTAATGGAATATAAAGGACCAACTTACATCTATTGGCAGTGATTCATCTTCTTTTTCTGTTAATCGCATATAAGAACGATCTATAAACCAGAAGCATACCATTAAGGAAACTGTAGGCCATTTTTCTTTCTTCAAATGCAAGCAAATCAATACACCAAAGTGCATGCATTAGATGCTACACAAAGTAATGCTAATCCCAGATTCTTCAAAACCTCTGTCTTCCAGGGCAGGCAGTGTTAACAACTACAGGTATTTTATTCTCATTATGACTTGCTCTGTCACCTTATAAAATGGGGTAAGAGTGATAGACTGGTAAGTATGAGGCAGAATTACCTAAGCATAATTTCTCTTTCATTACTACATAAAACTAGAAACTTCTATAACTTTTGACTAAGTGGTCAAAAAATCAGAATTATTTAAAACATAGTAAGTCTACAGAAAACTCTTAATGCTGAACAGTGTTGCCATCATGAAGTGAAAGGAATACCACACAGCAAGGTTTCTCTTACCACAAGCTGTGGAATAAGAATTCCAATACCTCAGAAGTAGGAGTGGTAGCACACCCCTTTGGTACCCCTGTACAAAACTGAGTACAATGCCAGCCTGACTGCACAGCAAGAGTCTGTTTCAAAAACAAACAAACAAACAAACAAAGAATTCTAAAACCTCAATTTCTTTTCTATGATTATTTAATTATAATTCTGTTGCTACCTTAACATCAGGAGACAGGAAGAGATAAAGGAAAGGATCAGGATTTGGAAGCTGGTTAAAACATGGATCACAGACCAGCTCTTCACTTTCCCACAATTTGCTATATCATCTTCAAGTTGAGATCTTCAATAATTGTAAATTACTGCTAAAATGTAGGAGATGGGTAATGTGTCATAGCATCCAACATATAGAACTTTTTCTTTTTTGGGGGGGTACTGGAATTGAACTCAGGACCCTGTGCCTCCCAGGCAGGCATTGTGCCACTGAGCTACATCCTGGGCCCCAATACTTTTTCATTGATTGAATTTTCCTGGCAGTAAAATTGGAATAATGTGAGGTTTAAATGAGGTTCAGAGCTGGAGATGTAGCTCAGTGGTAAAGTGCTTCCCTTATATACACAAGGCTGTGCCAAAAACCAACAAACCCACATGGTTCAGTGCAGGACTGGTGTACTACTAAAAGAAAGGTCTTGATGGCACACATGATACCAAAATGCCTTAATGCGCATCTGTTCCCACAGCGTGACATGACACAGTCTCAAAGATAAGTATTAGTCTGTTGCCAATGTGAGAATTACGAAGGAATGTCATAGTAGTGATAAATCCACAAGGCATGCTCCTTAATTGAAACATAAAAGCATAAAATCCCCAATTTTAGATGAACCTAAGACAATCGTTTATTTCATGTACTTTAGATGTAAAATAACAAACTGCTTTGAGTGTATGCATTTTGACTCTTTCTTAAGAAATTGCATTTGGAGACACTCTAAAGTTTTAAGTTACTAAGGTTATACAGAAAGGTAGAAAAAGAAAAATCAAACCAATACCAAAAATAAGATGTGGCCTAACCTCCTACTGTCCATTTCATTTCCAGCCAGCTTTCTTGTTTGCATGAAGCCTAATCTCACTCTAATACTATCTTCAGGGAGGCATTTATCTGTAACATGAAGGGGGTGGAGTATGGTGCTCTCTAAGGGTCCTCTTGCTCTCTGATCATGTAATCTCATGGCTGATGCTTACTGTAGAAAACAACACGGTCCTCTGGTATATTATATCTCCCTCCAGGACATTGTTTCTCAAATTAATGTGCATAAAATCACCGGGGGATCTTTTGAAACCACAGATAGTGATTCAGTGGGTTAGAGGTGGGGCCTGAACACCTTCTAACAAGATCCCAAGTGACACTCAGGATGCTGATCTGTGAACACACTTGGAGCAACAAGGCTCTGGGATACTTTCCAGAACACCCACTTCTTTCCCCACAAGTTAATGCACACTTACATACCTCTTTTGGTTGTTCCTTTGAGACAGGATCTCACTAGGTACCATTCAGACTGACCTTGGGCTCACTATATAGCACAGGCTGACCTTGAGTTCCCAGGGATCATCCAATCTCAACCTGCCTGGGCTAGGATAACAGGCACGCACCACCACGCCCAGCACTTACATACTTTTAAAACATCGCTACCACTTTACTGTGATTATTTCGTAAGCCATTTGTTCTCCCCCTAGCCTATGAACTCCCTTACAGCATTACTGTATCCAAGTCACCTACTCACTTTAACCAATGATAGGAGGCTGGCTCCCCTCCCCCCGCTGTCTTTCTGAGGAGGGTATCATATGCAGTTCAAGTTGGCTTTCAGCTTACTTTGTAGCCTAGATTGGTCTCCAACTCGAGACAATCTTCCTACCTCAGCCTCCTCAGTTCCTGGGATTACAGGCGTGCACTGCCATGTCCAGTCAGGAGACTGGATGTTTGTAATGCAGTGTGCTATTTATCCTTTGCCCAAGGTCATGCAGATTTTAAGCAAGTTGTTACTAAAACAGGCCTTCAGACGAACTATCCAGTAGTACTCTTTCCTCATACAGCATCACTGTGCGTCCTTGGAGCAATCGGTCCCTTAACATCTCAGTCACTGCCTGGATAGCCCAGGAGTACCCAAACTACTGACCACCTAGTTGTCATGAAGCTACGAGCGAAATTCTCAATTTCAAGCTTTGCCTAACCCGCTCTATGCTGGATCTGACATCTCTTATCCTGCATTCCTGGACAGATTCTGCTTTGAACCCGTGCCAAGACACCCATTCCTACCTTCTTGCAATCCAGGTACCCCACACCCCGCAAATTAGAAACCCTGCTCCGCTATTCGGAGCCACCTGAAGCTGTGAGGTCTCAGGAGACAATTCTTCCGACCCTCCGTCTGACAGTACCGTAGGGCTGTGCCCACACACAGCCCCAAGTTCCACGCGACCGAAGTCCATGTCCCTGGGGGGTACTTACGCTGTGCGGCGGAAAAGGCGGCATGTGCTAGGGCAAAGAGGCCGATGCCTACTAGCCCCTTCCATAGCGATGGCGCCATGATTCAGAAGAAGCAGCAAGCCAACCAGAGAGGCGAAGGCCGGCAGAACCGTTCCCTAGTCCACCGGCGGGTGTCCGCGCGCGGCGCAGAACGGTGACGTCACTCAAGCCCCAGGCGCGACGCACCTTTGTGGTGCAGAACCCAGAGAGCACTGACAAAGCGGAAACAGGAATGCTGGGAAGAAGGGTAAAGCTACACGGAGAAAGGTCCGCGATCGCTTCAGAGGCTATCCCGCAAATCTCTCTGTGAAGGGCAGGGCGGAGCAGAGCGGGTAAAAGGGAGGAGAAGCAGGGCCAATGGGGAAGTGAAGAAGGAAGGCGTCAGCCAATGAACGCAGGCCGTGCTGAAGGGGCGGAGCCCGCGGGCGGCCGGAGCGGAGTCTGGGTGGAGGGAATGCTGGAGGTGGTAGTGAAAGTCGCTGGTTGCTAGGCTCACAACTCTGACAGTCATTTTTTATTGGTTGGTTGGTTGGATTTAGTTTTTCTTCAAGTTCTGCTGGTGATTTTCTTTAGGTCTTTCCTGTTTCTACTGTCTGCATACCGGCACTGCAGAAGGAGGCCATGGTGTTAAACCGAAGAGGCAGGTGGAGTCCCTAGGACAACAACCCTGGCTTTGGCATGCCAACCCTGGGCACGTAGGGGCCCACCGGTAAATGTCAGCACTCTTGGCTTTCCCTTACCATCGGAAAGCCCTTTCGCAAGATTCACGTCAAAGAGAATTGCATTGCGGCGGGACAATATAATCTGGAAGAGAAGCAGGAAAAAAGGAAAGAGGAGAAAATAATGTTGATATTGTCCCAGCGCGCGCTCTTTCTCTCGCACTAAGGTGTACTTTTCTCGTTTTTATGACTGAAGTATAGGCATTCCGTGGTGAGATTCTCCTCCTAGACTTTCGCTCTGCTCTCAACCTCAGCGAAGTTCATTCCCACTGCAACCAACATAGATATTACATGATTCCGTATCCACGTCTCAACTCTACTGCATTATTGTTTGCTCAGCTCCTGATCTGTATTTCCGTGTGTGTGCTCCTGTGGCACACAATTATTTTTCATAAGAGCAGAATATATTTATTGGGGTAAGAAAGCATCTGCCAGAGAGACAGAAGGGGTTCCAAGGACCCTGCATTTTTTAGAAATTTATGTAGAAAAAACAATGGGCAAGGAAGGTTCAAGGTGTGGAAAATGGGAAATCAAGGTGGGCATGAGGTAGAATGGTACACAAATGTATAAGGTATTTCATTGTTTTAAATTCTAGCAACAATTCATCCATTGTCCTCTGGCTGAGTGGCTTAGCATTGTAAACTGCATATCAAAAGATAATTGAAAAGTATAATTACCATGGTTTATTTATTTACTGGTGTCAGAAATTGATCTCAGGACCTTGTGCTTGCCAGGTAGGCACTTTACTGCTGAGCTATATCCCTAGCCCCAATGATAACCATTATTTTCCTTCAACCCTATGGGAATTATTATGTCTTTAATTGCATCAGTTTGTTCACCCTTACTTGCACAGATGCCTGTCTTTACCACTCCCTTGAAATTTGCAACATTCTCCTTTGGGGCCCTCTTAACTTACTATATTTTTGTAGCACTTTCTAACCTACTATATAATTTATTACATTTATTATGTTGTTGTTTGTCTCTCTTCCCCTCCTGAAATGTGAGTTCCAAGAGGACAGATTTCTCTCTGCCTAGAACATTGCCCATTGGTATGCATTCAAAATGTTTGATAAATGAATGAGCAAACTATGGAAAAGAAGTGGGAGGGATGCATCTGTGAGAAGGTCTCTCTAGAGAGTTCCTCTATTATTTTGAACTGAGTTCAGAAATCCCAGTGTGCTTCTCATATACTGTTTTTTGTTGTAGTTGTTTTTTGGTGGAACCAGGGGTTGAACTCAGGCCCGTGCACCTGCCAGGGAAGAGCTTATTCTGCTAAGCCATTTTCCTGGCCCTCATATACTGTTCTTTAGTGTCTTTAAGCCTGAAAAAATAAAACTAGAAAATAAAGAAGATATCCAAGTTTCAGCATATTGCATCCACTTTACCTGTATAATTCTCGTCCTGGATTCCAAACTTCAGATATAATCATTATTTTTCTCTGTGCCCTTTCCAATTCCTTCACCTATAAAGCAAAGTTTTAAATAGTGCTTAGCTGATGTCAAGTGTGTTATAGTGTATTCCTTACAAATGTGGTCTCATTTAAAAGCTTCATAATCCAGAACAACCAGCATGTAGTCACTGTATAGTTGACAGGAAAGTGCTTTCTTCCCCACCTTTGGGAGTGAACAGAAAAGATATTTTTAGCTGCTTTAGATTGGATAATGTTCAAATCTGGCAAGATAGCTCTGGACTAAGTGCAGGGTTCAGTCCCCAGTTCTGTAAGTTGGCCCTGTCCCCAGGGCATGCAACCAAGTTGGGCCTGGTGGCACATGTAATCTCAGTGCTGGGGAGAATGAAAGCTGTGTAGTGAGACCCTGTACCAAATACATAAATGATAAGAAAAAAAAGTAGAAAGTAGACTATCAGATGCCCAGTTAAGTTACTTGTTCTAATATCAATTAAGCTGAAAATGAAGAGTTTTCTTAAAGGGTCTATGATCCAGTTCCTTTGTTTTAAAAATGTGGAGTTACAGAAAAGTAGATCAGCAAAGCTTCTGAAATGTATTTGTATAAGTTATCAATGCATTCGCCTAGTCTTCAAGTGACTTATGTTCTGACCCTGAGTTTTGTTTTCTCCATTGCCCTCTTAATTATGTTTATGGAGCATGATTTTAATTCTTATCTTTAGATTCCAACCTAAAGAGAAGCCAAGGAGCTTATAATGACAGTTATCAAAGACTGCATCATTCAAATAAGTACCTTGAGTTCACTCATCATATATGGTTCTGCAAGTTGAAGTCAATCCCAAAGGTGTAAGGTGTAGCTCACAGCACCGTTCTTTTTCATGAGCTCTTGGAACAAAAGTGAAACCTTGTGAGAAAGTATTTAAGTGAGGTCAAGCATGTTGGTGCATGCCTGTAATCCTAGCTCTCCAGAGGCTGAGGCAAGACGTTTGGAGTGAGTTTCAGGCCAGCCTGGAATGGATATTGAGTTCACATCCTGTGTGAACTAAATAGCAAGACTGTCTCATCCCCTAAAGAAACATATGAAAAATTCCTAAGTGATCCCCAAAATTGCCTTTAGTTTTCCCAAAGAAGTAGCCATTCTCTATATGCATTGCAAATAAATAATACATTGATTATTGAAGGTGGTGGATGATGTTCTCTAAAGCAAAGACAATTCAGTTTTCCATAAAAATCTGTTGAGTAGAGAAAGCACAGCTAATCAAAAAGTGCCTCTGAGTCCTTTTACTTTGTTCTGTGCTGTCTAGATGAGTGTCTTCATGTGTTCCTCATTTGGATCTCCAGTTCTCATGCGGGTTCTCCCCCTGCCATATTTTGCCCTTTACTACCTAGTTCAAAACTTAGCTTTCCCTGGGGATATGTTCTTGACTATTATAGGTATCTATAAGAGGTATAGATTATTGTAGCTGTTAAACCTTTCTTAAAGCTGTTTACATTTAGTACATCCTCTCTGGATTACAAATTCTGGAGCCAAAAACTAGTATTTTCAGTGTTGAAATAATATCCTCTTTTTTGTTCTTTGCAAAAGTGATGCAAAGAAATCTTTTTCCAAAATGAAAAGAAATTCAGGTAACAGCAAAAATGTATTCCTTTTAAAGCCTTAAAGTGGTGCCTTGATATTTTGAGTTTTTAATCTTAGTAAATCTGTGGTTCCATGATTCTTACTGTTTAAATTTTGTTTGTTTGCTAGATGGTTTGTATCACAGTGGGTACAATTGTTTGCTGTCAAATAAAATAGAGTTTGAATCTTGGCTTTCCCTTTTCTACTTCTGAGGGTCTAGAGAGGTTATTTAACTTCACAGTGCTTTTGTTTCTTCATCTGTAATTTGAAAATATTAATATTACTTGTTTCATAAGGTTGTTGTAAGAAATGAGGAAGACAAAACATAAAAAGTGCTTAGAATAGTTTCATACACAATGCGGTTCAGTAACTGTTATTGGATGTTTTTTTTCTCTCTTTTTCGAAACTGAAAAGATTCCTTATACCTTTAATATTTCCTAAAAATGAGTTTCTAATCTCCTTGATTATTGTAACTGTTCTTTTTTGGACTGTTTTGGATGCAATGTCTCTTAGGTTTCATTACCAAATCTACACAGGTATCCTGTTACTGGAGGTTGATGCCATCATTCATTTCAAAGAGCCTTTCTAGTGACACTGGATATCTTACCTGCTGTTTAGCATACTGTGTGGGTCTATTCAGGAAATAAACTCTTGAAAATTCCAGCATCCTTCTTCTGGGTTCTAACTTGTGCCTGTCACCTAATCTTTGTCCTTTTTCAATATATATGTTTCCTATACTCCTGCCTGAGTATGGAATCTCTTTCAGTTTACACTTCAACTGAATGTATATGCACAGGGGAATTTAATGCCGTCTGCAAACATGGTATATTCCTTGGCACGCTATGAAATTTAAAGGATCTTTTTAGGCTGAGATATGTTTCATTGGTCAAACATTTCTGCTAAACAGTGTCAGTAAAGGAATAAGTGGAAATTACTTTGCCTTCAAGGTGCATGGAATAACAGTCTTGTGTGTCTAACACAATATTTTATTTTTTCAGAACTGGGGGTTGAAAAGTGCTTGCACTTGCCAGCCAAGCACTTATTCAACTGAGCTATCTCCCCAGCCTCCCAACACAATATTGTGCCAGGAGGCCTAGCATAGAGATATTTAGAGAGAACTCTGGGAACCTTTAGGAAGAGGAATCCTTAATTCTGTCTGAGAGTATCCTGGAAAGTTTGTTGGCCTTTGATCTGAGTTTTATCAGACAAATAAAAATTAGTTTGGAGAGGAAGAAGTTGAAGGCCTATCCAAACAGAAAGAGCATGTGAGAATCCACATAGATGGTGTGAAGCCATGTGAGGCATTCAGTGAAATACAAAGGGTTTATTTGTTTTTATTATTTATTTATTTATTTATTTATTTATTTATTTATTTATTTGGTACAGGGTCTCACTACACAGCTCAGACTCCTAGTGATCCTCCTGTCTCAGCCACCCCAGCACTGGGATTATAGACCTTGCCACCATGCCAAGTTTCGGTAGCCCAGCTCAGCGTGCCTGGGTTCCATGGCTGGCATGGCATACAGTACTGGGGATCGAACCTGGGTCTTTATGTTTGCCAGGTAGGTACATAGACTGCTGAGCTATCTCTCTGGCCCCACAAACAGTTTAGAATAGCAGAATTAAAATTATTGGGGGAAGAGAGAGATCGAGAGGTGATGTGGAGCCAGGGCATGTAGAGCATGTATGCCAGACTAAGGAGGTAATGCTGAAGGTAGTCAGGGCTTTTACACGATGTGGAGCAGGGTATGACATGTAAACAAGTAGTGTTGCAGAAAGCACCGCATTTTCAAAGGGCAGAGGGATGGTTGACAGAGACTAACACCTAACAGAGTGTGCATACCTTTACAGAAAGTTCAGACAGTAAATATTTCAGGCTTTGCAATTTCTGAGTCTCTGGAAACTACTCAGTTCTGCCTTTATAGGAGAAAAACAGCCCAAATCATTAAGTACACAAACGGGCAAGACTGTGTCCAATAAGTCATCAGTTATGAACAAAGAAATTTCAGTTTCACATATTTCTTTTGGTATCACAAAACATTTTTTTTTGTCAGGCCTTAATGATACAAAGCTGTTCTTAGCTTCAGCCCACACAAAAACAGGTGGCAGGCTGCATGGAATTCTTGGTCTGTGGTCTGATCTTTGAGTACAGAAGGTAGATGGCTCTCAAAGGAAGGAGGAAGAAATGCAGTCATGACAGGGAAGTGCTGTTTATCAGAAGTGTTCTGAAATTAGGAAGATCAGAAATGGGGAAAGGAGTCATGGACAATGGTGGAGGGGTGATAGTTGAGGTGATAGTTAAAGTAGATCCTGGAAGAGGCTGAAAAGTGATAGGATGCAGAGTACAAGTTGAAGAAAGGAGAAGCGATCCACTGAGGCTGGTGGGAAGTTGGGATGGTTGGGCACTGATGAGATATTTAAGTAAATGGCAGCACAGGATTTTTCCAGAATGGAAAAATTTCCAGAAATTTTAAGATTTCCACTGAAAAGAAAGCAAGGCAAGAATTCCAGGTAAGTTGTCTGAGCACGGGAGTTACTGATGATGACATAGCTGGGACAGGGCCAACAAGGAGGAAGCCTGTGAACCACGTGTCCAAGTACTCTGTGAATGTGTGGGGGTGACCAGGAAGTCATTAGAAGTTGAAAACAAGAAAATAAGGTGCCAGAGCTTCCACAAGGGCATAGAAGTAATGGGTTTTGAACAACTATGGGGAAGGAGCAAAGTACCAGGTCCTCCTTCCAACCATGCAATACAGGGTATGCTGTGTGCCTATGTGTTCTGGAAGGTGGTTTTGTGACAAAATGAATGAACTGCTTCTACTTGAAACAGCTTCAGGACATGTGACATCCTGAGCAGTGAAGAGAGATAGGGGTTTCTTCATCTTAAGGTCAGGTTGCTACCAGTGGGTACTGGTAAAGGGAGGGTTTGGAGGAAACACTGATGTGGCAATGAAGGGCTTTTTTCATGAGGGAGGATATTCCAGAAAGCTCAGGGGCCAGACTGGCAGTGACAGGAGAAAGTAGGGGTGGGGTGGGAATGAAACAGCAGTGCTGGGCTGAGAAGGAAGACACCAACAGAAATGGAGTATGGGTTTAAAGACATTTGTGAACTGTGGTCAGTAGGGCAAATCTGTGTTTGTTTCCAAGTCCCAAACCCTGAAAGAGAATAAAGTAGTTTTGTATTGCATTCTTAGGCCTGAGAAGCAGGTAAGCTATTATACTCGGTCTTCCAAGGCATCAAGATAGGAAGGCATCTCACTTGAATTTCCTCCCTTTTCTTTATCCATCCCTATGCGAACAGTGCAGTGTGGCTACACTTGAGCCAGGATTCAAGGACAACCAGCTGTGGGGTTTCCTGGAAACATAAGCAGGCACTAACAGGAGAGAATGAACACACAGTCTGTCTCTAGTCTGGAACAGTTCCTGACCTCATGGGGGACAGAACTTGCAGCAGAACACCATTCAGGGTTTTTTTTTTTTTTTTTTTTTTTGGACTCACCATGCTTAAAGAGCTGGTTAGTGGGGGGTCAGTCCACCACCCTAGGGAATGTGGCATTGCCTGAGTGTTGTTTTGGCAAGGAAAGTATATAGCCCTGAGCTGAAAACATTTGAGAACCACAAGTTCTAGAAAGAATCATACAAACTGGATGGATAATGTCCCTTCCTGGGATCTGAGGAGTTTCTCCAAGAGGAGAAGGAATTCAGCTCAGCCTGTCAAATAGGGTCTTGACACTTGTCACAGAAAAAGAACTTCAGGACGTGTCAGTGAGAGGCCTAGAAAGGTTTCATTAGGCAGAATTAAAGTGACAGATTTTGGCCCTAGTATGAGTTGCTGAATTATTACAGTGGTCATCTAATATGGCTGAAGCCCTTATAACAACAGTTTATCTTCCCAGAGACCACCTGTGCCCTTCATCTCCCTCAAACACCACTCCTAGCAAAAGTCCATAAAAGTACCGGCTTTGTCTCAGGCTGGAGGATCTACCTGACCTATCTGCCCTTGATCCTCTTCATGTCTTTGGAGTTAATAAAGGCTTCTTTTATCTCTCCTATCTCTTTACTGTGTCTCTGAAAAACTTATAAAGCAGTACACACTGAAAACAGTGTGGGCTCCAGAGAAAGCTCTGGGTGTGTGTGTGTGTGTGTGTGTGTGTGTGTTGTAGTTGTTGTCACTGAATGTACTAGGAAGGGTAACTAAGATGTTTGGGCTAAAAAAGTCTTTGAATCCTTGAATCAGTTTCTTCATCTTAAGGTCAGGCTTATACTATCCTTAAGGAATTTGGGTGTGATGGGCCTAGAAAGGGGAAAAAAAGCAAGCTTATGAAATACAGATATGGATAGCCATGGGTAACTGCATTCAGAAGTCACAGTTCTTTTAAAAGTACAACTTTAAACTTATGATTGTTTTTCTTTTCCTCATTAGTAGTAATGTTACCATGAGGAATTTGAGAAAGGATACTGTACACATTGTTAGGAGGAAAAGACTTGAGTTTATTTCGACAAATTTGTAGTTGCTCAATACCCAACAGATTGAGGCTTGAAGGGAGGATGGCAAGCCAGGGCTTGAGATCTGTAGCTTATTCATGTGGAGACGAAAGTTTAGACAAAACAAAGAAGCCACACAAATGAAGGAGTGATCTGAGAAGTACAGGGAAAAACAGGAATTTACTATTCTGTAACACAAAGTTCAAATACGGAGGGGAGACTTATGAAAACTGGTGTATAAGTTGGTGCAGAGGCTGGGAACAGAAAACACTTTTGGAAGGAGATGATAGGGCTCAAAGGTGACTGAAACTGGGAGACTTTTGCTGTATCACAGCAGTAGAAAAATAACACGAGAAGAGAAAGAAACTCTCCCTACTGCTAAAGATTTCTTCTTTGGGAAAGACGGACTGAATCTTTGCAAGATTAATGACTTTCTCTGCAAGGTTCCTGATGCGACATATGTCATGGGTCAAGTGTGTCCATGTAAAGAAAATCAAACACACTGACATATGCCTGATCCAGGACTTTGACTCCTTTCTTTTATGAACTACTGTGTGTGTGTGTGTGTGTGTGTGTGTGTGTGTGTGTGTGTGTTTCTAATAGCGACAGAACAAGGGGAATCCGGTTTAAATTAGAGATGGAGATTGAGGCCACTCCCAAGGGGTCAACTTCTTAGCCTGTTAAGAGACACTGGGGGATGAAACAGAGATGGGCTATGAAAGATCGAATCTCCCGAGAGCTCTAAGAACGATCAAGTAGACTACGACGAGTTGGTGTTTCCTCAGCAGTGGCAGGGGGGGATGGATCCGACGGTCTTTCCCTCTGTGACCACGCCCCAGAGTGCCCGTGCGCGGGGGGAAGGGCCGAGGGCGCCGGTGGGTGTACGCAGGCCCCTTTAAGAGGGGCGGTGGCGGCGGCGCGCGCTCCGACGGCTGCCTTAGCCCCGCCTCTTCCCGTGAGCCCTCTGGGAGTGGTCTGACCGCGGGTGGCTGCCGGTGAGCGCAGGGGCAGGGGGGCGGGGGAAGACATGGCTCCGCGCTGCTGGCGGCAGGAGCTCCTCCACCGCGGTGTCGGCGTCGGCGTCGGCGTCGGCATCGGGCCCCGAGCCCGGCCGCTCATGCGGCCGCTCTGCTTGCTTCTCGTATTGGGCGTCTTTGGCTGGGCCGGGGCTACGGACGGCGCCGGCAGAGCCACGAGAGCCATGGACGAGGAGATTGTGTCGGAGAAGCAGGCGGAAGAGAGCCACCGGCAGGACAGCGCCAACCTGCTCATCTTCATCCTGCTGCTCACCCTCACCATTCTCACGATCTGGCTCTTCAAGCACCGGCGGGCCCGCTTCCTGCATGAGACCGGCCTGGCTATGATTTATGGCAAGTGCCTCAAACCCTGGCCGCCCCCTGGCGCTGTCCCTTTCTCTGCCCGCCTGCTGCTTTGCCTCCTCCCTAGCCCAGCTTGGCCTACATTTCACCTCCCCTTCCTATTCTCTTCATTTTCTGCCTCGCCTTACCACCCTCACCCCCGCGCATCTCTTTGCCTCATCTCTTTATTTCTGCTACGCCCCCCGTTTCTTTACCTTGCCTCCTTCAGCGCTCGCCAACTCTCATTTTCTTGGCCTCTCCACACCTTTCTTTTGCCTCCGACCCCACCCCCTTTCTCTTTCCACCCCACCTCCCCATCTCTGCCTCTGGGAGCTCAGGACCTGGACCTGGTCCTGGATGGGAAGTGAGTGGGTGGGTGTCTCACACCGGGCTGGGGGAGGAAGGGACACCGCTGCGATCTATTTCTCTGGGGTGTCAGTTTGTTTGAGATTCATGGAAGCTGCAGTAGCGCCTTTGCTGCCCAGAATTCTTTAGAAAACAAAGTCGACCTTTACTCATTACCCAGCTATTAAGATGCCTGTCCTATGAAGGTTGAAAATGAAAACATTACTCCTCTGGAGCCCAAGCAAAATATAACTCTGAAACGTGACACAGGTTTGGGGCATTTTAAATGATGCCCTGATGTGCTGTACTGTGCTTGGAATATCAGATGTGGATACATATGGGTGACCCTGCTCATTTAGGCTTATGAAACTGAGGACAAGGAAGAGTTATGATTCTCTTAGCGATCTGTTGTACTATATCCACAATGATCAGGACAGGTCAACCCAGCAGTAATTATCAAGCACCGAGTGTATGCAGTATGGGTGTTTTGCTGTTGTCACGAGGTTATGACCAATTAAGTGAATGGCTTCAGTTCTTCAGTCGCAGTGGCCTTTTTTTTTTTTGAGGTTATTTGTTTGAATTTTTGGTGACAAGGCACAAAGGCTAAATTAAACCACAGGCCCAGAAGCATTTTGAGTCTCTCTTGTTTGGGCCTCAAGGAGAGGAAAATAGAGATACATATTGCTGGGTATCTTAAACTGAGAGTGTGCCTGACAAGATGAGGGTGGAAAAAACAACCTGGTCTGTGCAGTACATGTGTGAAGATTATCTTCATTTAGAACAGTCTTAGACAGTAGAGCTTGTTGAGATTTGACTCTGCAACTTGCAGATTGGTAGATGAAGCTTTGGTACAAAAAGAGTTTTCTCCACTCGACTACTCTACTCCCCACCCTTTCCAGTAATTCTAGACTTCTAGAATGTACATAAATCTCAATGGTACGAGGAAAGGTATAGTAGTCATGCGCCTCAGGAAGATGCATGAACACAGGCTGATTTCTCATTTTCAAGGCAATAGAATTCTAAGCCTGTGTGTAAAATCTGCCCGCTCACTAGGATTCCTACTAGTGTTTAGACATACTAGTGTATCTTTTATGCCATAATTTTTGTATTTCATTTAGGCACCTCTTAAAGTAAATTAGTGAGATAAACTACACAGTTTTATAGCTTTCCTCTGTGTGATAGTGTGATTTATTCATTGTCCTCAACAAATATTTACTGATCAGTCTAATAAGCATTGATGTAGGACCTTTGCCTTCAAGGAATTCATAGGTAAGTTGTAAAAAGGAGAAATGACATTTCAGACTTGGTTAAATGCCAAAATAACAAATGGATCACGTGTATCTCTTTGCTATACAGACAGAGAGATAGTATGATGTGACTCTGAAAGGTGCAAGGCTTTTGATCATAGGTGAGCAGAATTTTTTAGGAAAAGGCTTGTAGTACAGATTATTAACTTTACAGGTCACACAGATCTCCATATTGGTATTACACTTTATTCTTTATTGTTACTTTCTTTCCCCAAACCTTTCAATGTACAAGCCACTTTTAGTTCTAGGGCCATAAACGATCAGAGGACAATAGTTTTAAACCCCTACCTTTAAGGTCAGACCTGAATCCTGTCCCACTGTGCTGATAGTGATACATGGTCTTAGTCAACACTCTCTTACCCTCTTCTATATCTTGAGGATAATGATTGTAGGATTGTTCTGTGAAAGAAATGTTTCACCTTGGTACTTGATCTTGAAGTAAATGCTCAATAAATGATAACTGCTGCTGCTGCTGTTGTTCTTATAGTTACAAACTGCATTTTCTCAGGTTAGTGTACGTTCTTTTAATAATAGTATTATAAATTAAGAGACTAAGATAGTATTAAAAAAAAAACAAATAGGCACTTTGAATTGTCCTGAAATTATTTATCTTCAGGGCCAATAACATTCATTTTATCTAACTTAATGTCTAAAGTAAAAGACTAGGATTTCTCTTTTTTTTTCTTGATGCACAGTCTCATTCTGCAGATCAGGATGGCCTGGGACTCACTATGCAGTGCAGAGTTGTCTTGAACTCTCAGTGACCCACTTGACTCAGCCTCTCAAGTGCTGTGATTACAAGTGTGCACCACTGCATCTGGCAAAAATAGAACTTATGATTGCATGTCCTTAAGTTTCTAATTTAATAGAAAGCAACAGAGGACCTCAGTGTTAGTGTTTTGTGAAGGAAAAACAAGGGTGTTTTGTGGAGTAGAAAGCGTGAGGGGTATGCTGGGAGTCTGAGATTCGGTTGGCATTTTTGTGCCCTTTTCTTAGTATGTACTTTGGGGGCTCTGAACTGAATAGCCTCTCAACTAACTCTCAAGCCTCGTTCACAACTATATAGAGATGGGCCAAAGTATTTTCTTTCTTTTTTTTTTTTGTGGTTGGCTTAGTGTGCCCTGGGGATGGGGCTGGTATGTCATGTGGTACCAGTGATCAAACTGCAGTCCCTGTGCTCTTGCTTAAGCTTGCCTAAGCAGGTGCTTTAGACCACTGAGCTATCTTACCTGCCCCTAAAAGTATTTTCAATACGTGGAAATTGAAGTTTTCTGATCCTAGTTACTGTTTTTTGTTAATGACTCTTGCATTGTCATAGGTATGCTACTATATTAAGATCTTTAGTGTTCAGTGTGACTTTTCGGTGAAGAGAGAATACCTCCTCCTCCATGATTGAGCCTACTGGTGATCTGATTCTTATGGTGTCAGGTTAGCTACTTAACTCCTGGAGAAATGTTATTTAAAATAAGCCTTTCTTGTATTGTTTTGAGAAGCCAGGGTAAAATTTTTAAAATCACTAATGTGGTCAGTTTCTAGACTGTAATATAGACTAATTACTCCAATTATATACATAATCTCAAAACACCCACATGGTTTGTACAGTGGGCTAACTTTCTTAAGAAGCTTAAAAGTGAGTCACTGTTAGTAAAAATTGTTGAGTTAGCTAATTAAATCTGAAAAGTGATCACTCACGTACTTGTGTTTACAAATCGTATAAAAAGCAAAAGGTGGAAGAATATTTGTTTAGTGTTAAGTTTAGGGAATCCAGGATTCTAGGCTTACCCAATGTGTTTCTACAATATGCATTTTTCAAAAGTCTGTGATATCTGAGATATGATGGGAAAAACAGGTATGAGCTATAGTTCCTATCCACAGAGCACTTACAGTCTAGAGACTTAATAGATATCTTATTGAGCTTTAGAGTGTGTTAGGCGCCTCACGAGTGTTTCATTTGAAGTTCAAAATAACTCTATTCCTTTTCTCATTCTTTAGTTGAAGAAATTGGGGCTCAGAGAGGTTAAGTGACCTACCTGAAGTCATATAACTTATCCTTAGCCAAATCAGTATGGTTCAGAAGCTCTGTTTTCTGACTAATCCACATTGCCTCTCATTGCCAAGATAAAACTTAACTATAAAGCCAATATAGAGTAGTATTATCATACAGCATCCTAGGAAACTGAGGTTTCATTAATAGATTATCTAAACTAGAACTTGATGGAGCCAGAATTCATTTACCTTTTTGACTTAACCTGTGCTTTTTTTTTCCTGCATGGTATTATACTAAATTCATTAATGTCAGATATAGAAGATAGTGCTTAAAGCTGTATGGCTTTTGAAGGTGGATTGTAAGGAAGGCTGTGAGGTAATGGAGACCTACACCATTCTGGTTCTCCATTCCCTCACAGAGAGTAGTTAGGAGTTCTTATTGATATGAGAGTGAGGAAATGATAAGAATTAGGAAATCAAGATTCCAGTTCTGGCTTTGCCAATTGATGACAACTAATTTTGGGTAAGTCATTTATCCCCAGTCTAAAGAAGAGAAAACAATGTAGGAGAAATTTAGACGTCTTTTTTTTCTTGGAACTGGGGATCAAACCCAGGGCCTTGCACTTGCCAGGCACCCTGGCCCTAGATATCTTTATGAAATTATAACCAAATAAGTTTCTTTTTTTTCTGAAACAGGATTATAAGGGTTCCTGTGGAAAAAGTTTTATTATTCCCAAGAGGGAGTTTAAGAGAAATGAACTTTTATATTCATATGAAATATTGGCAGCCTGGAAGTGAGGCAGCCTGTATTAGGTGGCCCTCAGCTTTTCAGAAAAGTAGGCAGTGGGGCAGGGGGCTTGAAAAGGAGGTTAAAGTTTGGAGGAACCACTGTTAGGAATGTATCCAGAGAGAATGAGATGAATAAATGCACATCAAACTAACAAAGGTCAGCAGAACCCTTGGCTTTTCTGACTACCTTGAAATTGAATTAGTTTTTAACAATGTTCTTCAAGTAATGGATATTTTATTTATATACATGTACCAAAGCTTCTTAGTCTCTAAACATTTTCTCAGTGATGTTCTTTCCATGTTTTTGAATGTCAGAGGCTTCAGTTGTGATAGGTGTGAAGAATGGGCTGGATCCCTGAGAAAAACCAGTTTCCAATAACTGGGAGCATTGTACCAAGGTGGGCAATGCTGAGTTCCTTATCTCTCCCCAGAAGAATTTCCAGCGCAAGTGGGTCATGAGAGTGTGGGCGAGGCAGGCTTCTCTGTTTTGTGAAATATACCTCTTTGTTGTTGTCTTCTTTGTTGCCTGGGAGTGGTGATTTTAAAATTCATAGTATCAATATTTTCTGTGTCTCTGTGTATGTAGGCGAGCTGGAGATTTCTGCTTTATCTTTCTAGCAAAGCACTCCTTTTGTGTTCTTTCTCTTTACTGAGAATTGCTTTATCTCCATGGTTGGGATTTGACCTTTAACAGAATCCATAGTAACTTGGGCTGTTAACTTTTGTTCACAGAAATTCTGATTTTTCAGATGCCTGATACCATAATAAAAAGATTTTGATGTTTTTCAACTTAAATAATTATTCTCCATTCTCTTGCTTCATCTGCCCAAATGTTGAGCACTCCTGGGGCTCCCAGTGAGGTTTCAGCCTAGAATGCTCCATATGGAAGCCTAGTTAGTAAATGCTATTTCTTTTTTTTTTTTTTTTTTTATGCAGAACCGGGGATTGAACTCAGGCCCTTATGCTTGCCAGGCAAGCACTTATTCTGCTGAGCCATCTCGCTAGCCCCTGGATGCTGTTTCTTGCATAGTTGGACTTGGGGCTGTGGGGAGGAATTCATGATGCTGTTAATAGTATTTGGGGCAGCAAATCTGTGATTGTTACATCTCAATATAAGGAAATATCTTTCAGTGAAGCTTTTAATTAGGAAGATTTGCGGGGTGGTAGAGAAAAGAATCGTTTGTGGGTCATATCTGTGGAATGATTCCATGGATCCATAGCCATTTTTCCTCTCAGGTTATCTCTGTCATGCACACTTACTACCCAGTAGGAACATTTTAAATTTGGGGGGAGTTAAAATATTTCAGAATGAAACTCATTTATTTTACATGTGAACTTTAGCTAAACTTTTTTTTAAAAATTGACATTGCTGTACTGTTCTGTAATTTGTGGTTCCCAATTCCTCTCAAAACTACATGGCTCTGAAGTTGATGAGAAGAATCCCAGAGCCCCTCTACCCTGTTTCCCAGCCAGCTATTACTTTTGTGCCCTCTTGTTTCTGCTACACTCCTTCCCACAGTGGTCTGCCTCTAATCCCACCCCATTATTCCACTGAAATTGGTTTTAGGCAAGGTTACTCTTGTCCTCCTTGTTCCTATCCCCAGTGCATTCATTGCATGCCTGCCTGCCTTAGACTTGGTTGCAGCACTCTTCTGGTTTATATCACTTTCTCCACAGTGAATTTTCATTGTCTTACTGAATTTGTAGCTACCACCCATTCCTCTTTCTTATTATTTATGTGACTTTTCCTCCTTAGATTCATTCATCAGTTCCCCTACCGGCTCCTCAGTGTGTGTACTATTAGTGGATGAAACCCCAGGGTTATACCTGTAGCTTTCTGCCCATTTTATCTGCTCCCAGGTGATCTCATCTACAGCTGAATTCCACTACTTTGCGCTTGCATCGGAGACACTGTCACCTCCAGATTCTGCATATTCACAGACTTGTCAAACTCAGCACATCCAGCACTGCACTTAGCCTTTCTCCCTGTTGCTCTCTTCTACCTGTTCCTACTTCATCCAGTAGCTTTGCTTTCCTATCACCTGGTTACCAGGCCATCAAAGCCCCTCTTGGCCTCAGTCTTTTATCTCCTTTCTCCCTCAGTAATCAGTTTTTCTAAAGTGTAATACCTTCCTTCTAAAACCCCTCTCTTCCAGTGACTACTCTTGTAGATCAGGACTGACACGCTTATTGCCTGAGTGATTGCAGTGACAATCTAGTTGACCTTTTGGATCCTCTCTAGTCTAGACTTGTCTTTCTTAACTGCATGTATACTACCCCTGATGGCATGTCTTTATATATTCATCTCTAAACCCAGAGCTCCTATGTAACACATTCATATCTTTTTAAAAGGTTAATACTAAGGATTGAATACAGGGTGGCCACACTGAACTATGTTTTTTATGCTTTTTTAAAAAAAAATTTAAAACAGGGCCTCACTAAATTGCTGATTTTCCCAGTCTGTACTTGGAATTGCAATCCTCCTGCTTCTGCCTTCCTGTGTACTGGGATTATATGAATGTGCCATCATATCTGGCTTCCATTCACATTTTAAAACGAATGGCTGATGGGTCAGATTGAAAAGCCACATGACTGTAAAGCATAGCCAGTAGTGAGAGATTGTGCATCTTGGCAGTAAAGAAATGTCTTAGAGGGTTAGGTTCAGTATGCATCCATATAGTGGGATATTATTTGGCCATAAAAATGACTGAAGTTCAGATGCATAGCACAACCTAGGTAAATCTTAAAAACATTACATTAATTGAGAGAAACTAGACACAAAAGACCATTTACATGGAGTGTCCAGAATAGGCAAAAACACAGAGAAAGTAGATTCGATTTTGCTAGAAGCTGGCAATTTGGTGCTGGAGGCATATTCTAATTCATTTCTGGAGTGGTGTAAGTGTTCTAGAAATGGTGATGATTGATATATAACTTTGTGAATACATTAAAGACCACTGACTTGTACAGTGTAAAAGAATAAGCTTTATACAGCGGTGCCTTGCTTCATGAGCTTAATTTGTTCTACAGTTTTGAAAAAGATGGCCACATTTGTATTTGTGCAGGAAAGATGGCCACGATTTTATGTTTTGCCTGATGCAGAGTTTTTAAACAGGAACAAAATTTTGCCAGATTCTTCTGCTTGCAAACCAAATTGTTTGTAGACAGAAGCATTCATGAGCCAATGTACCACTGTAATATGTGAGTTATATTTCATAAAGTTATTAAACAGTTGATCAATACTGTTTAATAGAACCTAGAAATGTTTTCATTTCATAGTACCAGATGCAGGACTTCTATTCCATGCTTTAATTTTCAAGCAGGTATTTTAAAATTTAAATCTGACCTTTTAGTAGTAGAAGAATTCAATCAATCTACAAGTAACATATTGACTTTCCAATTCGTTAAATGCATATTCTTTGGCCAGCCACGTGCTTTGGGAATAAACCTGGGAAGCATATGCATTTAAGTCTTATAAATTGATGAATGGAGATTTTAAAAATACATTTCTAACATGATTACATTGAGAGATGGAGACTTCTTGGAACATATTCTGTATACAGCTGATTTGAAGGTATTTTCTCATTTTGTTACTGTTCTCATCATTTTTATATGTATTGACTTAGAAATGTAACGATTTATGCAATTACCAGAGGATCTTTTTCCCTCCTGACTCATTAGATTAAAGAAGATTGGGCTCTTGGATATGTGAATTTAGTAATATAGTACTTTTTAAAATGGCAACTGTATTTGGAGTAAAAATTGGTTCTGAACCAATTCATCTGAATCTCAATGGGGATTTTCTGTTGTCATTCCAGAGGCATTTATGGGGCACAAATATGGGGTCTCTGTCTACCGGAAATGCTCACATTGTTGTTTTATTTCCAGGTCTCTTGGTGGGCCTTGTGCTTCGGTATGGCATTCATGTTCCGAGTGATGTAAATAATGTGACCCTGAGCTGTGAAGTGCAGTCAAGTCCAACTACCCTGTTGGTAAATGTTAGTGGAAAATTTTATGAGTATACGCTGAAAGGAGAGATCAGTTCACATGAACTCAATAATGTCCAAGATAACGAAATGCTTAGAAAGGTAAGTTTTTAGCTAAAGGAGATCTTTGTTTTCTCAAGTGTATAACTAGCAGCAAAGTGATTTGGAAGAAAAATAATGAATATTTAATATTTAAAATGGGTTGTCTTTAACTGGAGTTAAACCCCAGTTAATTACTGTAGTAATGTAAAGAAATAGATATTTCTAGAAATGGTATTTTCTGATTGAGACTAAGTACTGTAACCCTTTTTTGCTTCCCTTTATCTTTTGTATAATTGTAATAAATAATGACCAACACTGAGTTAAGCAGAAAGTTTTGGCAGTTTTTTTCAGTGCTTATACTACTTACAATTTTATAGCATTTCAGCTCATTGGCTTTATTTGACATTACCTAAAATAGTACATTAGTATTTCTTCTGGGTTCTGCCTTGCCTGTATTTATGCAGAGCATAATTTAACCTTTATTTAATTCATAATCTAGCACAATTTTAGAAGTCTTTGTCTGAACCTCAGTTGTACCATGCTGTACATAAGAAGGCCTGATAGCTTTTTTTTTTTTTTTTACCAATCCTTGGCATTTGCCTCCATAGTACTTCTGGCTCCTACATTGGCAGGACTTGACTTTTATAGCTACCTGATTATATTCCTCATCACCTTTTGATGTTATCAATTTTTCCTATGAATTTTATTTACTTTGCAGTGATTTCTAGCCATCTGTGGAAAATTCTAATTATTTAAAATTTGTAGCCAAACTAAGTTTCAGCATGTGTGTCTGTCGCTGGCCACTTTGTGTCCGTATCAATTTCTATCATGACCTTATGAACTGACTGGGGTATCTGTGTAATTAAAGTGAATAGATTTTAAACTGAGTGAACTGCACAAGTCAGAGTTGTACAGAATGTTTTTATGTAATATTATATAGCTTTAGTGATTTCATCTGCGTAACAAGTCATCTGTTTTGGTTGCCACTTTCCCTCTTGGCAACTGTCATTGCATACCCATAAGGTCTGTGTTACCAGTTTTGGATCTCTTTCCTGTTGTCTTTCCTGTCAGATCCTGTCCTGACTAACCTGTCCTTTTCACTCCTTTCCCTTCCTCCTTTAGTGCTGGTGATTGAACTCAAGGCCTTCATGCTGAGCTACTTCCCTAAGCCTTGTTTAATTTTTTTTTTTTTAAGTTGGGATCTTGCTGAGTCACTAAGTTGTCTCGGCTAGGCTTGAATTTGCGATCTTCCTGCTTCTGCCTGCCAGTGCACTGGGATCACAGGCATGGACCGCCTTGCTCAGCTTGAATCTCTTTTGCTTAAAGCTAAAATATGTAAACATTATCTCCTGTTTTAAAGATTTTTTCACATAATATTTTAACATACTTTTGGCAGAAATGGCTTAACTAATTGTTCAACCCTACCTCTGTGTCACGTGATTAAGAAGTAGAACAACATAAGTTATCCTATAGGAAACCTTTTACAGGAGGAAACACACAAAGTCCATTATATGCCTAAGGTAGAGAAGTAATAGATGCTTTTATATGAAAGTTTTTTTTTAAGTTGCCATAGTAATGCTCTTGCCATTGGCTACCTTAGCATGTAATCTTTTATTTTTCTTTTTCATAATGTGTTAATGTAGCATAAGGTTTTCTAAGGGAATTAATCTAAGGAACTCTTTATTTTAACAGGTTACTTTTGATCCAGAAGTATTTTTCAACATATTACTTCCTCCTATTATATTTTATGCAGGATATAGTCTCAAAAGGGTAAGTACTTTCGCATTTTACATATTTTGAATAGCCTAGATTTCCCATGGGTTTTTATATATTTAACAATAAAAAATAAATCATTTCTTTCCAAGGTCCCTTTCCTTCTCTCCTGATGTTTTATAGATGCTGAAATTTTCGTGGTTTACTTTCTTGTACTGATTTCTTTTAGTAGTAAATAATGTGTTTAATACATTGGCGTAGCACACTAGAATAGAAAGACTTTTCTTGGTCAAACATTAGCTAAGTATTCTATCACAGTGTACCTCTTTTCCCTTATCAGAGACATTTCTTCCGGAACCTCGGATCTATCCTAGCATATGCTTTTCTTGGAACAGCAATTTCTTGTTTTGTTATTGGGTAAGCATTTGAAGCTTGAACTGTTTCCATCCTTCAAATTGTAATTCTAAAGTGATGCATTTTTGCTTACATAGTATTGTATTCCTGAGTCTGTCTGTAGACTTGTGCAGTAAAATGCATTTATGTAGGTAATATGTTGTTTGAATTGTCCTTAAAGCTAAGATGTTAATGCTATTTTAAATGCTATGAGTTACATTTGGTATTAATCACAGAATAGTGTAATAGATCCATCTTTTAGGGGTGTACAGAAAGGTGCTGAGGATGTAACCCAGTTTTAGTTATATACTGACCACACCCATAGCCCTAGATCCGTCTTCTTTTTCTTACTTTATTTTAACTCCATTTCTAGTTGATATGTTTTCTGAATTAAGAATGCACTTATTGAACAGGTCGATAATGTATGGCTGTGTAATGCTGATGAAAGTAACTGGACAACTCGCAGGAGATTTTTACTTTACAGATTGCCTGCTGTTTGGTGCCATCGTATCAGCGACAGACCCAGGTATGTTTTACAAAGGTGGAGCTGGAATACTTTTTTCAGCAAAAGCGTATGTGGGTATTTCTTTGAAGTATAGAATTTTTAAGTAAGTACTTCAAGCCCAAAGGAACATTTTAAACCAAAAGGAAAAATGAACTACTTCTTCCTCCACAGTTGCAAGTTATCATGCTGCTAATGGTTCAAGCCTTCTGGCAGTGAGGCATATTGAATGAAGCCCTGTTGTGAACCTGTTAAGCATGCATTTATGTTTTCATTTCACTTCTTCGTTATCATTGCTTCTTACTGGTCCATAAGTTTATGCTGTCTACATGAGATCTCTAAGACATTTGATTCAGAAGTTTAGATTGGTCTCCCTAGCAATGGGATGTGGAAGATAGGCTAGGTTATAGATTTGTTTAAAAGGCTCTCAGTTACGCATTCTTTTAAACTTGCTGCAAACCAAGTCCTTAAAAATCTTTTGTTTATATTCACCTATTTGCATTTAATAGTAAGAAAAGAAGTTTTTAAATGATTACTATAAGGCAGCTATGTCAATACAGACATGATTTGGGGTCATAGGTAGTATTTAGTACACATTAAATAATTATTTTTTATATATTGGCCTTGTGGTTATGAAATTGTTTTGGTATTACTACAGTTTTCTCCCCTGTAATGTTAGTGTCACACCTCCATAAATTGTGTTATGGAATGAATTTAATTGTATTGAGTAAGGTTTTAATTTTGTAATGTATTGTTGGTAAGTTTAATAGCTACATTAAATTAGAAATTTGGGGAAAATGTAGGATGAACAGTTCAGGGTAGGAACAAATACTAAAGTATTTGTATTTGCTTGAGGCCTAGGGTCAGATGTAGGGCCTTGCATATTCTAAGCAAGCATGCTCCAACTGACTTATACCCCAACCTCAGACCTAAGTTAGAAATAATGGGAAGGTTTTTTTTCTTTACAATGAATTAGGACTTTGGTAGAGGTTTGTCTGTTTTATCTTTTGACCTTGTAAGTTAATCATCTTCTTTGTCATCCAGTAGAGTTAATGGTCGGATCTTAAGATTATCTCTGAATTCCTGTTAACTCTGACAACACATGGCATCGTGGGAAGAGGAAAATAAATTTTGCACTGTGTCAGAGATGATTTACAGAGATTACACAGAGAGCTGTTTGTCTAGTTTAGCCATTTTTAGTGCTGGAAATCAAATCTCCTTCTTAGAGACCACAAAAGCTTTCCCCTTCATGCTTAAAGCTGTTCCCATTATCAGTCTGAAGGTAGGAGGGTAGTTTTTATAAGCCGCCAGTGGTCTCTGGTGTGTGTGTTCTCTTCACAAGAAGAAAGCTCCTCAATTTCTCAGTGTGTGAAAAATTGGAGTCAGGCTGTCTGTCTTACTTCAGCCTTCTGGTTTTCTCTTAGTAGGAGTATTGTCTGAAAAACTCACACAACAGTCTTTTGCTTATATCAACTTGGAGAGTACAGTTTTCCTAAATTATGTAGGTACTTGCTCTAATTCTGTTATTTTGGATTTATTAACTTTCTAGGAGTATGAACTCTAGGTTTTCTTTTTAGAATTCTGCAGTGTTGCTTCACTGCTCCCTTTCTTTGGTAAGCTTTGGTACTGGTGTATTGCAGCTGCAATGCTTTGCAGTAGAAATTGTATCTTAAAAGTTTTCTGTTTTCCTGGTTGGCATCTGGAAAGGCTGTCCCATCTGGTTATATTAATGTTTCATGTTTATTTAGTTTTATTTATTCAGTGAGATGTATGTGACTCAGCAATTAAAGTTACAATGCAACTTCTCAATCTTATCTGATTTTTTTAAGAACTCAAATATAATTGCCTGTATAAAAGAAGCATTTATTTTTGTGGTTCTTTTTCCTTTTCAAGCTATAATATCCTGGTAGTTAGATTCTTCAGTTAAATATGGCAGCTGTAATTCTGGCATAATTTTTAATTTAATTCCTAAACTGGGCCTGTATTTTCATTTCCTACTGTGTTTGCTAAACTTGTGTGTTTGCAAGTGAAATATAAGTGAATTGTAAGGCTCTAAGGAAAAATAGTTTCAAGTAGAAGATGCTTATTTTTGAGGCGTGGTCTTACTTTGTAGCCCAGGCTGGCTTTGAATTGCAGATGGTCCTTTTGCCTCTACCTCCTGAGTGCTGGGATTACAAGTGTGCAAACCTACCACACTTGACAGAAGTATAAAATGCTTTCTATATTATTCTTCATTAGAG
The DNA here is from genome assembly GCA_004027165.1 of Ctenomys sociabilis. Lineage (NCBI taxonomy): Eukaryota > Metazoa > Chordata > Mammalia > Rodentia > Ctenomyidae > Ctenomys > Ctenomys sociabilis. Next base: position 18,665 of record PVKA01005196.1, on the reverse strand, counting down.
ATTAAGGGTTAAGTGATCTGTAAGAAATTGTGAATGCATTTTTTATGGAAAAACACTGTGGAAAACTGGCTCATTAACATTTGCATGAAGAATCTGTGGCAGCTTAACCCTCCAAGGTTATTTTCAACTGTTTTTAAGAGAGAAAGGAGATGTTGCATGTATATAATTAAGGAGAAAATATTGACATAAAATCACTGAATGTTTAATATGGTGAAAGAACATTAGAGAGATAAGAATAAATTTCTAAATCACTTACAAACATTTATTAAAGAGGATATTTTATGTCTGTATTGTCTAACCCTTCCTCTGACTCTTTCTACTTGCTAGTGACTGTTCTTGCCATATTCCATGAGCTTCAAGTTGATGTTGAACTCTATGCTCTTCTGTTTGGTGAAAGTGTCCTCAATGATGCAGTTGCCATAGTGCTGTCCTCGTAAGTGATTTGTTATTATATTCTGAATTGTACAAGCAAGGGGACTAGGAACTGAAAGTTACTTATTGAGTAAAGTACATTATGAATAGATGTATTTGGAAAACTAAACTTCTTTTTTGCAGAAATCTTTACTTGATAAATGACTTGGAAAATTTGGGGAAGAAAAATAGCACTAAGCATCTCATAACCTAAAATCAATTACTCTAAACATTCTAGGGCATTTCCTTTTATTTATTTTTGTGAATGGTATTTTTATATAATGGTGATTGTATTGACTACATAATTGTATAATTTCTTTTAACATTATAATATGACCACTTTGATAGATTAATTTTTGAGGAAATAATATATTCACATGGTTCCCAAATTAAAACTATATAAAAATGTTTACACATAAAAATTACTTTTTAAAGTATACAGCATGATTTTTACCATACATAGTGAAATAATTACTATAGTTAAGCTATTCAACATATCCAGCTCTTTACATACTACTACGTTTTGGGTTTTTTTGTAATGTATTTGGTTATTATGGGGTCTCACTACACAGCTTGGACTCATAGTGTTCTTGTGTTTTCAGCCTCACCAGTGCTGGGAATACAGATGTACACCATTATGGCTAGACTCTGTGGTCGGCTCAGCCAGCCCTGGGATTGGGACTGGAGTGGCATGTGGTGCCGGTGATTGAAACATTGTCCCTGTGCTTGCCTAAGTTTGCCTAAGCAGATGCTTTAGTCCACTGAGCTCTCTTGCCGACTCTGTGTTTTATGAGCCCTTCAAATACAAGTGCCTACTGATGGATGAATGGATAAACAAAATGTTCTGCAGTCATAGAATAGTTTTTGTAATGGGTTCTGACTCATATATTGCTCATGCTGGCCTTAAACTACCAGGCTCAAAAGATCCTCCTGCCTCCGTCTCCTAAGTACCACACTATTCCCAGTTTTACAATGGAATATTATTTAGTCGTGAAAGACAACGAAGTTCTATACTTGGTGCAACATACATGCAACTTGAACACAATTTGATAAGTGAAATAAGTTAGACATTACTTTCCAGTCATGGTGCACATGCCTGTAAACCCAGCACTTGAGAGGTTCAGGCAGGAGGATTACTACAAGCTCAAGGCCAGCCTGGGTTGTAGTGAGTTCAAGGCCAGCCCGAATTACATAACAAGAACCTGTTTCAAAAAATGAAAATTTTGTTTAAAAATAAAAATTTCTTTGTTACTCTTATCTTCATCTGTCTCTTCAACTTGTTAGTGCAGACCATTTTTATTAGTTTCTTTATTTTTATTTAGTACAGGATCTACAGGGTCTCACTACACAGATCAGACTCATAGTGATCCTTCTGTTTTCGGCCTCCCAAGACCTGGGGTTACAGTTGTACACCACCATGCCCAGTCTCAGTTGCGCTCATGCCCCCTGGGGGCGGGGCTGGTGCAGCACCCCAGGGATTGGACCCCAGTCTCTGCACCTGCTTAAGCAGATGCTTTAGTCTGCTGAGCTATCTGGCTGGCTCTTATTAGTTTGTTTCTTATCTTAATGTTGATTAAGATGCAAGTAAAAGTATGACTAAATGCTATTATTTGCCGCTCATTTTTTATTTTGTTTTCTGGTGCTAGGGATTAAACTCAGGATCTCACATATGCTAGGCAAGTCTTGTACCATTGAGCTATATCTCTCACCCCTCATTTTTATTTATGTATGACAACATAAATCTATTCTGGTGATATTTCCACATTAAAGTATATAGAATTCTGTCCTACATATAGTCCATGAATAAGTTGTGTTACAGTTTTGCTTAGTCTCTTATACTAGACTCTTAAAGAGTTTTCAGTCCTTTGCTGTCTGAAATGATGCTACATTGATTACCCTTAAGCTTTCTTACTTTTGTAATGCATAAGTATATGGTAGGCTAAATTCTCAGAAGTGATGTTGGTGGTTGGTTTAATGTAAACACATTTTTAATTGTGTTAAATGTTGCTAAATTGCCTGGAATTGTGCCACTTTACACTTCAAATGTTGAGTTATGGGATGGTCTGTTACTTCATGGCTTCATTAACAGAGTACTTGTCAAATTGTTATATTTTTGTCCCTTGATAATTGAGAAGTATTTCAATGTATGTTTTCATTTATGTTTCTCTTTTAACATAATCATTTCAGAAACTTTGTGTTTAGCAGTGTTAAGTAATACACCTTTATTGAAGACAGTTTCTGAGTAAGTAATATCTTTTCTCTAAATATAGAAACTACACATTATTACAAGATGTTGGCAGGTGGAAGAGTGGGTCTGAGCCACTGAGGATCTCAGTTCTTCCTAGCTACTCACTCTTACTAAGCAAATATCTAACCTTATACACAGTTGACTTTATTTCATACCAGAACTTTATGTAAAAGAAGAGTAAGAGCACTTCTCACTTTCTCTTTATTTTATTGTTTTTATTCTACTTTGTTATCCGAAAGAGATCAGTAAAACACTGACTGGTTTACATAACCTGATTGGCACTGTGACCTTATTGCAATGTGGGAAGTTATTCTTTCTGAGATATAATATGAATTCCTTAGATGTTATATATCATAATATACAAAAGATCATCCCCTCTTTTAGGTACTTGGAACTGAACTTAGGACCTTGCACTTACCAGCAGGCATTGTGTTGCCAAGCTGTATCCCCAGCCATAAATCCATTTTTGTGAATGCAATTATATAAATGTTATACTTTTTGTCCTATATTTATCACTAGAACTTTTCCATAGCTATCTACAACCTACATTTAAGAAATAAGATATAAAACCTATAATGAATATTGACAGTGAGTGAAGGTACCTTCAGTGAAGATAGATGCACAATAAAAGTTGTATATCAAGGCCAGTGAAATAGCTCAGCAGACTAAGCTCCTGGTTAGGCAAGCGCAGGGAGCAGGGTTTGATCCTCAGCACCACATGCCTTGTCAGCCCCGCCACTAGGCACACTTAGCTGGCCACCAAAACCAGGCCTGGTGGTGCACACCTGTAATCCAAGCACTGGGGAGGCTGAAAACAGGAGGACCACCATGGGTTCGAACTGCTTAGTGAGACCCTGTACCAAATACATTAAAAAAGTTGCATATCATATGAAGGAAGGAAGAAATGAATACTGTAGTTGTAATTTATGTGTTAGAAAATAATAAAGTTACAAAGATTGTTGAAGCTTACAATCCATAAGTATGTGTAAAATGACCAGCACTGCTACATTAAAAGAAAAAAGAATATGGTACAGGAAGTTACTTATATTTCTCTATGGTAGGCAGTTTACTGTTTAGTCATGTTATGATTAATGGGTTTTTTATTTATTTATTTTTTTTTTTTGTCTTTTGGAGACAGGGTTTCACTATGCAGTTCAGGTTGGCCTTAAGCTCACTTTGTAGCTCAGGCTGGTCTCGAACTCACAACAATCCTCCTGCCTCAGCCTCCCGAGTGCTGGGATTACAGGCATGCGCCACCACACCCGGATTGGGTTTTTTATTGTTGCAGTACTAGATTAAGAATTAGGGCTGGGGGTATGGCTTAGCAATATAAGTTCCTGCCTGAAAAGTGCAAGGTCCTGAGTTCAATCTCTTGTACCACAAAAAAAAATAAATAAAAAATCAAAAAAAAAATAATTAAAGGCCAGTGATTTAGTTCAGTGGCACAATACCTGCCTGGAAAGCATGAGGTTGTGAGTTTGATTTCCAGTACCAAAAAAAAAAAATAATTGGAAAAATTTTTTTCTGGCCCTGTCTTTTTTTTTAAACAAAAAATTCAATTTATTAAGAACTTAATGGACAGGAGAAGATAGAAGCCCATCTTGGCCAGCAGCAACACAGGATACCTAGGTTAGAGACAAGAGGAAGGGGCTTATATGCTAAGCTAGACAAAGGCATGTATGCAGTCTTTGTCAAGAACTATGGACACATCAGAGGTCAGATAAGAGCTGTCCAGTTATTGCCACTGCCTGGCACCAGGTCTTAAAGTGGTGTATACCATGTCTTCATTTTTGTATGGATAAAAGTAATGTATAGTGGACCCTCAAGTTACCACCATCCTCACACATGAACAACTTGGGTTATGATGAGAATTTTAGGTTTAACTTATGAACAAAGTCTTGAGTTATAACCTGAGTGCTGACCTCTTGTGTGGTTGTAAATAAAACTCATGAAGCCAGAAAGGTATATGTAAACATATGTGTCAGTCTGAACCCAAATGCTCGTATTAGTGGTTGTAATTTTGGTCAGTGCTTTATATAATTGCTACTATTACTTCTATCAAAATGGCTTACAGAAAGCTAACAAAGAAGCTAAGGAAGGGAAGAAAGGTAAAGGAAACAATCACAGTTGAAAAAGGAGGGCATTGGGGAGAAATATGAGAGTGGTATTTGTGTGGCCAATCTCACTACTATGTACATGTCAGTATCCACCATCTCAACAATCTTACAAAGAAAGCTAGTGTTTTTATAAGAAAGCTAGTGTTTCTAAATGTTTTGCTCAAATTAGTAAGTCATGATCAATAGTGTTGCATTAGGTAGAAAGGCTATTATTAGTATGAATAAAGGAAAGGCAGATGGCAGATTATAGCCTGAGCCTATAATTTGTGAGAAAGCTAGTGCTACAAATATACATCTTATAAAGGATAATCCACCAACAAGTGATAATGCTGATGCATTTTGTACAAGTAAGAGGTGATTTCACGTTTTTAAACAAGAACCAGGGTTCGTAGTGTAATAGGCATGGTGAAGCAACCAGTGCTGATAAAAGGAGTGCTAGAAATTATATATAAATGTTCAAAATGGTGACACAGAGAAATTGCTTCTGCTCTCATCAAGATTTCAACTGTGATGAAACTGGCCTTTTAGGGGAGAAAATGCCCAGGAGAACATACATGATCCAGGAAGTGAAAAAAAGGACCCAGACTACAAGTTTATAAAGGGTAGGATAACCTTACTGCTCTGTGCCAAAGTATATAGTCACCTCAACATGAAGCCTCTCTTGGTTTATCACTCTGAGACCCCTAGAGTGTTCAGAAAACACAGAGTCATAAAAGATACGTTAGGGTCATGTGGAGATCTAATGCAAAAGCCTGGGTGAGAGGAGTACTTTTGCTTGAGTGGATCAGGGAGGCTTTCTGTCCTACTGGTAGAAACATCTAGAGGGCAGAGGTTTACCACTCAAGGCTCTCCTCATCATGGGCAGTGCTCCTGCTTGCCTGTAATATTTGGAAGAAGAATTGACTGAGTAGTTCTAATGGCTCTCAGTTGAGTTCCTCTGACCTAATACAAACTCCTGTACTGCTAACTCCTAAAGAGTTTTTGGAAAGAACATTACACTGTCCTCTTCTATGTGGAGTTAATCCTAGGTCATTGTCTCTCTAAGGACCCTGAGATCTGCCTGGAAGAAAGTGTGGCCTCAAATTATACAGGAGAGACAATTTGAAGGCCGTTCAGAGAAGCCTGAGCCTCTAATTGACACTGTGGTTGATGACTGTCACTAGCAGAGTCCACAAGCTTGCAGATTGACAGTGGTGATGATGAGGAACTGGTGGGGAAATATTCAGAGGAGGTGTCTATAGAGGAACTTCAGCAACTTCTGGCAGAGCAACAGAGAATGGAAGCTGAGGAGCTCTCTAAAGAGGGGTATATCAACAGTCACTGTAACAGAGTGCTGAAATAAAGAAATCCGAAAATATGGACAGAGCTACAAACATTTGTGTAGAAGACTCACCCAGACAGAGAAAAAGCCTATTGCATTCACTTGCTTAATGACAGTGTCATGTACTGCAGAACAGTGTTATAAGATAGAAACACACATTATACTAGGTTTTAGTTATGAAAAGGTTGAGACCATGTGAGCCAGAAGCAGGTCTCTCTGGTCTACAGACTCCCAAGGAGAGAAAGGACACCAATGAGCTTTTTTATTATGAAAATGTTAGTTAAAGGGTGCTTTGGGGGGAATGCACCGTGGCTATTTCCATTATTTCTTAAGGAAAAAAATAGTCTTGACTTAGAACCAGCTTGATTTATAATCAGTCCTTGTGAATGAATTGAGTTTGTAGGTAAAGGGCCTACTGTATCTCTTGCACTTTAGGAGTAGTTGATTAATGTTAAGGAAAAAAAGAAAACTTCATTGAAGGATTTTAAGGTAGGTGATATGCGTATCAGCACTGAAGAATTAATGTGTTACCAGAAAACCCTTCCCTTATTACTTCTCTCAAAGGGTCAGCCTCATCTTATAACTATAGCCTTTCTGAAATAGGGTTCTGTGAGAGAATAATGGCTTACAGAACACAACTTGAATGATTTTTTTCCCTAGTTCTCCTAGGAATGGTACATAGCTAGTACCATTTTGGCTTGGTAGAATATAAATTAACTCATTGAATCTTGTGGTAGAACCTCTATGGAGAAGAACCATATCTGGAGAGTATCATTAACAGGGAAATTATGAGATATATGAGTGTCTTAATGCAGTTGACAACATGAGTGCCTGCCCACAAGCAGAAAGAGAATCAGTTGTGTTGCTGGCTGTGGAAAGTTACTAGTAGTAGTGCTCAGAGATATGCAGATCATCATCTTTTATTTGCTTTTAATGTGTTTTCAAGTATGTTAGCTATAGACTACCTTGTGTTGCATTCTCTTAATTTGATAATTTTCTACTGTTATGGCTCATGTTTAGATGTCCCCCCCAAAGCCTCATGCAGTCATTAGGTGGAGCTTTTTCAGAGATGACTGAATCTAGAGTGTGTAATTGTTTCATGTTCCAGTGCTAGGATTAAGGGTGTTAGAATTAAGGGTGGGTGAGTACTAAGTTAGTCACTGATTGGTTTAGCACCACGTTAATACCAGTAGCCTGGGTGAGATATAAGGGATGGAAAGAGCTGTGTTCATCCCTTTTTGCTTTGCTACCTATTGCCCACTGTAAACTGTTTGGTCTCTGTGATGCCCCTCTTCTATGCCACACTGCCTTGCAACTAGCCAGTTATAGACTGAGACCCCTATAAACTGTGAGCTAAATAACCCTTATTTGGATGTTGAGTATTTTGTCTTAGCAATAAGAGAAAAGTAACTAACACAGAAGTGAGGGCATTTCTATGGCTGTACCTGACCATATGGTTTAGGAACCTTTGGAGCTGCCTTATGAGAGGGGGAATAGTTAGGGAATGTTTGGAAATGCTAGTGGAAAAAGTAGAGCTAGAATGCCTAGGCTATACTTAATGGTATATTCTGTTAAAAACTCAGAAGGCCCGAATGTTTAAAGAAGTACTACTTGAATTCAGCAAAATAACCCAATATAGTCAAATAGTCCTGTAATAATGGTGCATTGTCAGCAGAAGTGGCAATTCTCAGAAGTTGTTCACTTGAGCCTTTTACAGTATTACTAACTTTAAAAAAGTGTAAATAAAGGACTGTTTCGTTGTGAAGAAAAAAAGTGCTACCTGTACAGAGTAGCTGTGGGAGGTTTCTGCTGGAAAGAACTGCATTGGCTATTGTAGTAAAATATGTCTTATGCCTTAACAGAAAGTTTCTCTGCATTTTGCTCATGGCCAGAGATTTTTTCCCAAGACTAATATGAAGGCCAGTGGACTCATTAATCTTACAGAAGAATTTTGAAACCAGTTTAATGTTGAGGTGGTGACATGGCTACTGGTGGGGACTTTTAACCAGATTTATGTTGAAAATTTATATCAAAGAGCCCAGGAGAATGACTTAAAATGTGAATTTCGCCAGAAAGAAACATATCAGTAAAGCAGTAAACTGTAAAGACAGAGTAGAAGAAATCTTGATTGCTAAGAAACAGAATAGAAAAGATAAGGGCTGGGGACATAGCTAAGAAGAATAAGAATCTGCCTGGAAAACACAAGGCCCCAACTTCAATCCCCAGTTTAAAAAAAAAAGAATATAAAAGATAGTCTGAGGACATAACTTGAAACAGCAAGATTCCAGCCTTTGTAACCTGAAAGTTGCAAATATGAAAGACTTTGCTTTGACAAGAGAGCCCCCAAGAACCATGTTCAAGAATGGTGGTGGCCTAGGGAAATTGTTCCTCAGGAGTAGGTTCAAAGGCACTCCCTCTACACCCTGGTGAGAGAACCCTGGTCACTACTTCAGTTGGCAGCAGACCTTGGCATCATCTACATGGCACTGGTTTTAGGCACATGCAGAGTGTAGGAGTTGTGAGGTCAGAAAATTTACATCTGGATTTCAGAAAAGACATGTAAGTCCCTGACGGGGGACTGTGTGAAGCTGTGAGTTAAACACCAAAGATGCAATGAAGACCCCAGACATTTGGAGAAGCCAGGCACATGGGTCAACTGAGAAAAACTGTAGGGAAGGAGGACAGTGGGCCCAAAAGAGAAGCCATAGGACTTATGACGACCTGCAGTAGTGTTGTGGCAGAGCCACCTGAGACCTTTGGAGTTCACAACTTGCCACAGATTACTTTAGATGCTGGATATGGAGTTGCAGGACTTAATGTTTGCCCTGCTGGAAAGTTGTTTTGCTTTGTTCCCATATCTTTGCATTTTCTCCTCTCTGTACTGGTAATGTTTGTCTTGTGCCATTGCATGTTGGATGTTTTCAAGTTTCTTTTCATTTGTGTACGGTCATGAACCTCAGTTTGCCTCAAATCTCTTGAACTTTTCAGCAATGCTGAAACTGTTAGGACTTTGGCAACTCCTGAAGATGTACTAAATTCCTTTGGTATAAGGGGATATGCATGAGCCTTTGTGGGGCCAGGGTGGAATATTAGAGCTTGTGTCTAGATGTCCCCTCAAAGCCTCATGCAGTCATTAGATGGGGCTTTTTCAGAGGTGCCTGAATCTAGAGTGTGTGATTGATTCATAGTGTAATGGCAGAATTAAAGGTACTAGGATTAAGGGTCAGTGATTACCAAATTAGTCATTGCTTGGCTTGGCACTGCTATAATCTTGTAGCCTGGATAAGATTTTAGGAATAGAAAGACTTGTGCTTATTCCTTATTGCTTTACTACCTTCTACCCACCATGAACTATTTCTCTTCTATGCTTGTCTGTCTGCCATGCCACACTGCCTTGGATTCAGCCAATTATGGACTGAACATTTTACAAATTGAGTTAAATGAACATTTCCTCCTTTAACTTTGGGGGTTGTGTACTTTGTCTTAGCAATGAGAAAAGTAACTAACATATCAGCTGTGTATATCATGTCTTGAATCAAAGGTGAGGTTGCCCCTTTCCAAAGGAATGCTGTTTCACAGTCAACAGGTTAAAGCAGCCTTTGTTGAAATTTATGCTGCAGGTAGATTGTGATGTTTGTTTTCTTTTTAAAATTAGAGTATATTTGTGATACATAATCAATACATTTTTTACTGGGAACATACATACTATCCTTCGGTATCCTATTTCACTTAACATTATGTTCTCACAGTACATCCATTTTCCTTCAAATGACTCAAATTTATCCTTTGTGGCTAACATGTACTCCATTGTGTATATATGCCACATTTTTTTAATTCATTTGCCTGTTGTTCTGGTTTTTGAACCTATTAGATGAGTAGCCATTTAAAGACGTTATTGCTTTTAAATTGGTCATTTCATATATTGTGATATGAGGCAAATTGATATATATTGACACAGTCCAGTGAATCTAGCTAATTAAAGATCCATAATATTTCACTGAATGAATATGGCATAATTAGCCTGGAAATTCACACTATTTTAAAATATGTTTTGTGCAGTCATTAATATTTTATAAAAGCAGAAGTGCAGTGAGTAAATAAGCATGGCTTTAATTCTACTATCAGAATTATTTACTTAAAATAGATGGTCATTTTTATGTTTTCACATAATAAAACAAATGTTAATGATAATAGTTACTACTGGTAGTGGCATAGTTGAGTCATTCTTAATGGAGGTAGTTCCACTATTCCTACTCTCACCTTTAGGGATATTTGACAGTGTCTACTAATATTTTGCTTCTTATGAATGGGAGTAGTTTGCTAGTGACATCTAGTATATAAAACCTTCAATGCATAGGACAATACTGCCTGCACCCTGACATATAGCTTCCTGGCCCCAAATCATAATTCTAGAGTTGAATAACTTTAGTATAATGAATCTAAATCACCCAGTGGTAGCATTCAAATTGGTATCCTCCTCCTTTATGATTTGTGATAGTAGAACTAATATGTATTTATGACAGGAATTTAAAGTATTTGATTTAGAAAGTAGAACATTCCTAAAGTTCCAGCTCAGAAGTAACTACTTGTAGGGATTTCTTCCAGACTTTTTTATTAGGATATTAATATACATATAAACATTAATTTCTAAGTAGCAAAAGCATAGCAATACACATGCCATTCTATAACTTGCTGTTTTCAGTTGGTCATTGTGTCCTGCTGTATAGCTATCCCACTGGATAGATGCATTATAAGTTTACCTCACAAACCTCCTATCACCAATATTTGCTGTTTCTCATTTTTGTTTGTTTTGTGGTGCTTGAGATGGAATCCAAGGCCTTGCATGTGCTGGGCAAGCACTGATTTGAACTATTCCCAAACTGAATAATGAACATTTTATAGTGTCACATTATAATAATTAGCATTGCACTAAGAATATTTTTGTGTTAGTATCTTTATCCTTAAGAGTGTCTCTGTAGGATAACTTTTTGTCATTGTTTTCTAGAATACTTCTGGGGAAGGTTGAGGTGCTAGGGATCAAACCTAGTCTTGTGCAACCTTGGCAAGCATTCTACCACAAAGAATACTTTTGAAAGAGAATTTTTGGGTAAATTGATAATGATTATTTTAAAAATTGAGAGCTGGTACTGGTGGCTAAGTGCCTGCCTGGCAAGTGCGAGGTCCCAAGTTCTATCCCCGCTACTGCATGTCATGCCAGCTCCATGTTATGCCAGACCCAGAACTGGACATGGTGGTACATGTCTGTAATCCCAGCATTGGGGAGCCTGAGACAGGAGGATCACTACGAGCCTGAACTGCATAGCAAGACCCTGTATCAAAGAAAAATGAATACATAAAATATAAAAATTGAGAGCTGTTATATTTCCCTCCAAAACTCTAATAGAGACTTCTTTGAAAGTAGTTGAGTGACACATAAAAAGAGCTGTATTTTTAGCACTTGTAGCCCAAAGGAAATAGTTGAAAATATGTTAAAACAAAAAATTTGTTCTTAGGGGCCAGGGAGATGACTCAGTAGAATAAGCGCTTCCTTGGCAAGCACAAGGGTCTGAGTTTTTAAAAAAAATGTTCTTAAACATGTTAAGTAACTTTAAATGCCTAACAATGGGCAGATACTTAAATAAATCATGCTGTGACCATTTAGACCCTTTTTTTTTGACAGTACCGGGGATTGAACTTAGAACCCTGTGCTTGCCAGGTAAGCATTTATTCTCTTGAGCTATCTCCCTGACACCAACCATTTGAACCCTTTTGAAAGCTTCAAAACTTTATGGTTGATTGAAGAAACAGAAGTCATAACTGTTCATTTATTATGGTTAATACTATGTATAAAATACACATTGCAGTAACAAATAATGGAGAAAGCAGTATGTAAGGAAAATGAACTAGAGTAGTACAGTAACAGGGTGGCTTTTTTCCTTCAAACTGTATGTTAAATTACTCTCAGAATTAAGAAAATATTTCTAAAATGATTTCTCAAGATCAGGTGTTAACTGATGTGCAAGAGATGAGCTCAGATTTCAGTCTAGAAGTCAGCATTTGCTTGAGACAGAACAAAACAAACCTCTTACCAGTTCTCAGCGCATCATGTTTTCCATGTATTATTATGCATTTTAATGATTAAAGAGTAAAATAATGATTAGTGTGAGTCTTGAATTTACTTGACCTAATCTAGAGAAAGCAGCCCCAAGACTCTTTAACATAGATATTTATTTCCAGCCAGCATTCTGGAATATACTACCAGAGAGAAAAGAAGATTGTTGTGGCAGTAGCCTTTTTCTCTAGGCACCTAATGTAGTTAAATGTTATAAAGCATTCAAATCTCTTTTGTAATGGTGTGATCTTTCATGTGTAGGTAAGGTAACATGATATTAAAAGCCATTTCATATTTATCAAAGTAATGACAAATCTACTATGGCCAGAATAATCTGGTTACTTTAAACATTGAAAGATAAATATTTAATATCTAAAAGTTTCATTTCAGATTGAATTTCAGAAATTTCTAGGAGTCATTGCCAGTAATTAATATTAGTCTTGTACTGTACTTGAATGAAATTGGTGCAATTTAGGAAATTTTGCTTTGATCTTAGATTTAAAAAAAAATTACCTGAGAAGTTTAAAAAACACTTGGGCATGATAGAACAAGTACAATTTAAAGTCTTGAACCAGAAAACAACAAAAGTATGCAGTAACCATAGGGAGAATTGATTATCTTCTTAGGAATGTCTGTTTTCCTTCTCTCTCTTTTTTTCGGGGATCGAACTCAGGACTTTGTGCTTGCCAGGCAGGTGCTTATGCCGGTGAGCTATCTCCTCAGCCTTCCTTTTCTCCTCCTTGACATGACTTGAATGATGTTTTTGAGTGTGGACTTTTTATAGTACTAGTACCTCAGTTGACTGAGGTGAGAACTCTTTAGTAGCAGTAAGTACTGTTGGCAAAGGCCTAGTCAAGGGCAATTTTTGCAACCATTTCTATTTCCTGGCCTGGCTATTATAAAAGAAGCTTTTCTAGACCAGGCTTAGATTGTGGGAGTCCTAAAATAAAGCAAGTCCCCTGTAATTGACTGTCTTGGCCTGGACCAAATGACTTCCTTTCAGAAGTTTGGGGTGGAAGATCCAGCCTATATATGTTCAAGGTACTGTTGAGTATGTAATTCCTTGGAAGGCCTTTTCAAGCCCTTTTCCCCATAAAAGTCCATTTTAGGGAGTGAATAGATATTAGGCATTTGGTCCATGTTGGTATCCTAAAAGTTAGAAAGGTACTTCAGTCAGCTTTTTCCACCCATTTGAAATCCACAATGTGACCAGGTAAAGTACCAAGTAGCATTCTGATACCTTTGTGGTATTTTGCATGAGTTTGTTTCCCTTGGTATGGCTGAGCTTTTGGACACCCAGTAACTCTTCAACAGAGTTACTGTGGAATAATAACGCACCATACTAAGAATGCCTCAGTCAGTACAACTTTGCTATGGAGGCCTTTCTATGTTCTACTTACTGATGTTGTCACTTAAGGAAAGGCTGAGTCCTCTCGATAGCTAGATGACATTGCATGATTTTTTTTACCCTTTTATCCTTTCTCAATAATTCAAATCATAGGTTCAAGTTTTGATTTTTTTCCCTCTGATTTCATCTAGTTCTGTGGTGTCTTCTCTCTTGTAGCTCAATAGTAGCATATCAGCCTGCTGGAGACAACAGTCATACTTTCGATGTCACAGCCATGTTCAAGTCTATTGGGATCTTCCTTGGGATCTTCAGTGGATCTTTTGCAATGGGTGCTGCTACTGGAGTGGTGACAGCTTTGATATCCTTTTTTTGTATTCAACCAAATGAAGTAGTTGAATGTTATAATTCATGGTCTCTCCTATTTATTTTATAATTATTAACCTTGTAGCCCAGTACTTGAGCTGAAAATATGAAACAATACACTTTCATTGTTTTGCCCTAAAACTTTCACTGTAGCAATCTAATTGGACACAGGAGTCCCTTGAAGATGAATTGTAAGGTTGTAGATTAAACTGATGTAAAGGTAGGTATATTCCAAAGAGCCTCTGAGTATTCTGTGCTGCTGTTCAGCTTGGTAGTTTTCTGCTCTGTTTTTGGTAAGACGAACAGGAAATTTATGTGGCAATGCCACATGGACAGAATACATAGTTCTCTGGTGAGGACATAGTGGAATTCATTCTGGCTCTCCTAAGTTTAGCTTTTGTTCTGTAGAGCCCTTGGCTGGGAGCCCAGAAGACCTAGATTATAATCCTGCTATTGCTACCAGTTAGCTGTGAGAAGTAATGGGCAAGCCATTCTTATAGTCATTCAAAAGTCATTTCCTAATTGGCTGTATATACCAGATGCTATGCTCTGAATATTACAGATTAACAAGACAAGTGGTCCCTGGCTTCCTGCAGCTTCCAGTGTTGTGGTAGACCACACAAAGTAGATGCTGTGACTCTTCACCTCCTTACATCTCAGTGTAGGAAAGTAGGAAAGTTGAGTGGAATGGTACTAGTTGATCAATAAAGCTTTTCTAGCTATAAATCTTCTAAAATAAAAGCATGCTTTTTTCAAGGATTGACTTCATTTTGATATATTTTAGCTTTGTGCTACAAAATACTCCTACCATGGCTCTTTCTAGGTGAACTGAGGCATACATATGTACAGTAAAAGAATTGTAAAGAAGGAGCTATGGAAATAATATCTTTTTCCAGCTGTAGGTTCCTCGAAGTTGGGAAGTATGTCTTGCTCATTTGGTTATAGTAGATAATTACTGGAGTGGCTGTAGATTCTATTCTGTGATTTATTACAACTTGTCACATGCCCTTTCATTGTCAGTGAACACATACCCTTTTACTAATATAAGTGAGTGAAGTACCTCAGTTAGTTCATGGAATGAATGATCCACGTCACAGATTTGTTAGAGGATTAAGTAAATTTGAAATCTCAGGGAATTGCATGCTTTCATAAATATGGATTGCTATAATTATGGAATATGTCTTGCTTTGGGCTACAAATAGAGTGGCATGTTGTGTATCCAATCTGTTGGTTTCATCTCTGCCTGTTCTTTTTGTGGGGGGCAGCATTAAAGAATGAGCCTAGGTCTTTTGCACTGAGCTGCATCCCTAGCCTTTGTACTTTTTATTTTGAGACTGAGTCCATGTAAGTTGTGCAGGCTGGACTTGAACTGGTCGGTTTTTATTTATGTGTTCTTTGGCCTTGGGTTTTTGAGACAAGGTCTCACTATATATTCCAGGTTGGCTTTAAACTCACTGTTAGTCCAGTCTGGCCTCAGACTCATGGTGATCCTACTGCTTCGGCCTCCCAAGTGCTGGAGTTACAGGCTTGCACTACCATGCCTGGCATGGGTTTGAACTCCTACCTCAGCCTCCCACAGTACTGGGATTACAGGGCATATGGTGGTGCCTGGCTGTATCCTGTGTGCTTTCTGGATAGATTTATGATACCTGTAAAGCAGTAGGAGCAGTGAAGCTGTGAGGCTTCCTTATTGATGGGACAAGAGCTTATTCCTCAGTAAGATACTTATTTTAAGGGTTTCTTTGTTTTGTAGCTTCTGTGCTGAGAGGCTAGAGAGCCCTTCACTTGCTTTCTTGGTTGCCTTGTTTTGACCATTATTTTTCTAGTCACACTTCAGAATCCCAAGATCTTGTTACCAAGCTTAACAGTCTCACGTCACAAAGTTCACCAAGTTGCGGGAGTTCCAGTTGTTGGAGACCGGCTTGTTTTTCCTGATGTCCTGGAGCACCTTCCTTTTGGCAGAAGCATGGGGCTTCACAGGTGGGTTCCTTTCTCCTCTGGTCTGTGAGCCCTTTCAGGGAATGCCTTAGTGGGCCACATCTTTAGTGTTTGAATGAACATGTTATGGTTGGGATTTAGGCTGTTATTTGAGAATGTAGAAAAAAAAAAGATTTTCAATGGAAGCAGTTCCTCAACAAAGTCAAAGTTAATGAAAATATCAATACTGTCCATATAACCTAGTTCTATAAAATAAGAACCTCAGCATGTGGGGAGCCACCTCATAATATGATGGGATTTCTTGTCTTTGTAGGTGTGGTTGCCGTACTGTTTTGTGGCATAACACAAGCTCATTATACATACAATAATTTATCCACAGAGTCTCAGCACAGAACTAAACAGGTAAGATAGTCCTTTTAGCTTGTAAGTAAAATTTTGTTCTCAGTGAAACAGAAGCTTTTTTAAAAAAATTAAAGAATAACTTTTGATCTGGTCAAGGTTCTATCTAGTCTTGCTTCGACTGTAGAATTGGATGGAAATGGGTTGGCTGCACAGTTAGGGGTTATTGCTCTGTGTTTCCAGTAACCAGTTAGTTAGCTTCTTCATCTCTTGCTGTTTCCTAATCTCAGCTTTCGAAAGGAGTGTTAGAGCAAAGTGTGGCGGCACACGCCTATAATCTCACCACTTGGGAGGCTGAGGTAGGAGGATTGTTTCAAGTTAGAGGCTAGCCTGGGCTCCACAGTGAGCTCAAGGCCAGCCTGACTGACATAGTGAAACCTTGTCTCAAAAAGACAGAAAATAATACTGATAAAATAAAAAATAGAAGGAGTGTCAGGACGCTCACTTTAGCTTGACAAGAGCTGCTGCAGTGTGAAGTGGGGAACATCCTCTCCTAGTGTGGCGAGATCTGCTGAGCCATGCAGAGAATATTGATCTCCTTCATTCTCCACGCAGGCCCTGCAAAGCTGCTCTGTGCCAGTGGACAGGTACTGAATTGTCCTGGTACAGGGTATTTGGAAAGAACTAGGAAGGAAAGGGGCTTATAATTTTCCAGTCTTAGGAGGTGTATATGGTGTACACATGAGCAAAATGTTCTGTCTGGTATAGAGATAGGTGCATGCTTGATATGTTTGATGATGATTATGGCGAGAACTGGAGGTATTCAGTTTTATTTATTTTTTAATGTATTTAGTACAGGGTCTCACTAACAGATTGGACTCATAGTGATCATCCTGTTTTCTGCCTCCTCAGTGCTGGGATTACCAGTGTGTGCCACCAAGCCCTATGTCAACTGCCATCTCAGTGCACCCCGGGGTCAGGGCCAGCACAACATGCTAGGGATTGAATCCTGGCCTCTGTATTCTGCCTAAGCAAGCGCTTTAGTCTGCTGAGCTACCTGTCTGGCCCCTTAGTGGCGTTCAGTTTTGCCAGATGATCTGAAATAGAGAAATGAGTGTGGAAAAGCCAAATTGTGAACTAGGCTCAGTGGTTCCTTTTAATTTTGACTTGTGCTTTTCTCAACTGTGCAGAAGGAAATTAGGCTTCCCTTCCTAAGCATCTATATCAGGGTTGCCAATCCTTTTTTGTATATCAATTCAGTGCACTAAGCATAAAGAAGAAAACCAGAGGGGTTCAGCTTTTTCTAAATAACAGGGTGTGATGTACGTAACCACAGGATAAGAGATTCCAGGCCTGGCATGGATATGAAGCATATATATATATATATATATATATATATATATATATATATATATATATATATATATCAAATACTGTGACTAAGAGCAATCCTAGCTTGTATGCTTTGGATTCTGTATCATATAAGACATCAGACAATGTAGTGGGGAATGTCTTGAGTCTTGAGAAACTACATTGTTGTCATAGAGGAAGTGTTAGGTGCACAAAGATGGGAAGTATTTGAAAAGGCTGAAGGGAAACAGGATAAACACAGGAATAAAAAGACAGTGAAGTGCATAGGAGAGGCTGACACCCTGTGGCTTGCAGGCCACATTGGCCCTTGCTGGCTTATGAGCTCAGAGTGGGTTTTTACACTTTCAAATGGTAGGGGAAAAAATCAGGAGAAGAATGTATTTATGAACTATGAAAGTTAAATGGAATTCAAACTTCAGTGTCCATTAATAAAGTTTCCTTGTCATACAGCCATGCTTGTGTTTTAGATGGATAGCCCATAGCTACTTTTGTACTACACTGGCAAAGTTAAATAGCATAGCTTCTACATCTCTTTTTTTTCATTTCTTTTTATTTTTTATTTATTTATTTTTTAATTTTATTACTTCATTTTGAAAAGTAAAAGACAAAAGCAAGAACAAAAATTAAACAGGTTAACATACAGCAACACATATGCTACAGATTTTCAGAACAATAAACTGATTAACAGTGGTTGATATATTATCCTTTTTTATCATCAGATCTGTTGTTCAGAATAACAGATATACATACATAAAATGGGACATATGATTGCATATTACCACTTGTTTTCCAGAAACCTTAATTTTTTGTTCTTGTCCCTCTTGTTTTTCTTTTTGTCTTTCTTTTAAATTTGAAGAGAATTTAGTAATAATTGATATGACATTAGAAATGGTACATATTTTTTTTCCATTTATTTTTATTTTATTAAAATACAAATGTCAGACAGTTTCAAGACACCTTAACCATACAGAGTCGATGAATTAATACATTGCAAACTGTTTTCATAACGTTTTGGTACTGTACAAGGTGCATACATGAAATTATATTTACAGGTTTTTTTATAGCTGAATTATATCAAAGATTCAATAATTATTTAC